>JXPG01044204.1:0-19883 GCA_001015175.1 Megaselia abdita | reverse complement strand
TTTTTTTTTTTTTTTTTTTTTTTTTTAATATGAAAAGTGTTTTTTATAGTTATTGGGATAAAATACTTTACACATGACAAATTTGACGAACTCAGAGTAACATTTTCACTTAAACAGTTAAAACACGTTGGTTTTTTGTTTGAAGGCTTCTTAAGCATGTAATTAATAAATGTTGTGATAAGATTTCGGCTTGAGGAATTTCTTAATGCTTTAAGAATTTGAAGTTTTTTAAAATTTGTGAATTATACAAAACAAAAAACATTGCAACATAAATAAAACAAGAACTAGATTTTTTAAATATTAATATTTTTAGATTTTTATTTAGAACACAAACTTTGAAAATAGTTTTAAGTTTGATGTTTAAATAGAAAGAAAAGTTAAAAATTAAAGAACGATTTAAGATTAAAACTTTAGAAAAAACAAAAATGGTATTTGTTAAAATTAAGAAGTTTTCCTAAAAAATAGCACAATTTTGTTCATTTTTGTTCATTTTTTTTTTTTTTTTTTTTTTTTTTTTTTTTTTTTTTTTTTTTGTGAAAATTCAAAGGTCAACCTTTTTGTGATTTTATGAGCAGAAAAATCAACTTCCTTAAATTTGTTTTTTTACGAAACTTTTCTTCTAAAAATTCTTTTATTTGATCAAATTAAGAAGTTTTCATAAAAAAATAGATAAATTTTTGTTCACAGCTTTTTTTGTTTGTGGTGAAAAATTTAAAGGGTAAACCCTTTATGATTTTTTGAGCAGAAAAATAAACTTCCTTAAATTGCCTTTTTAACGAAAGTTTTCTTCTAGAAAGTTTTTTATTTGATCAAATTAAGAAGTTTTCCTCAAAAATAAAACATATTTTTCAAATTCTTTTTTTTTATTTAAATTTAAAGGGTAACGCCTTTGTGATTTTTTGAGTAGAAAAATCAACTTGATTAAATTTGCTTTTTTTACGAAACTTTTCTTCTAAAAAGTTTTTTTATTTGATCAAATTAAGAAGTTTAAATAAAATTTTTGTTCACAGCTTTTTTTTGTTGTTGTGAAAAAATTGATTTTTTGAGCCGAAAAATCAACTTCCTTAAATTTAAATTGCTGNAATTGCCTTTTTAACGAAAATTTTCTTCTAGAAAGTTTTTTATTTGATCAAATTAAGAAGTTTTCCTCAAAAATAACACAATTTTTTCACATTATTTTTTTTGTGAATTCAATATCCTTTTGTGATTTTTCAAACAAAAATTTAATAATATTTCATATGGTATGAATTTTATTTAATTAAAATATTGTATTTCTTTAACAAAAATGTAAATTAAATTTATAGAATGTTAATTAATTTATAAATAAATTGGAAGATAAATATTCGTGTTTAAAAATAAAAATACATATTTCAAACATTAATTCTTGAATTATTCAGATTTTTGGTTTCAAACGAAATTATCCTTAACAAAAAATATGATTTCACTTTTATCAGCGAAACAATAAAGTCATTTCAGAACTATGAGTCTTTCCATTTATTATAATTAAGTATAACATGAATTTTTACTTAACTCAGAAAAATTAATAATATAAAACTTGCGATAAAGATTCTTGAGATTCGGTTTCAAAATTTTCAAAATAATTTGGAAGTAATATTCGTTTTGCATCGCTTACTTGAGGTTATTTAAGAATTATATATATATATATATATATAATAAATTGTAATTTATATATAATAAAAAAATCTTTAAAATTCTAATTTTTACTGAAAGTAATAAAAATCAATTATTAAAAAATTGTCTAAAATTAATTTTCGATAAAGGTTTTGGTTTTAGCTATTTTATTTTTTTGAGAATTGTATAAATCCAAAAAGTTAATTAATTAAAATTAACAAAAAAATTAATTTGAAAATAATAATACAATTTAAATAAGAAAACAATTTAATTTTTAAAAAAAGCATAAACTATAAAAAAAAACATTTAAGCAAATCAATTGTAAAAACTTGTCTAATTTTAAATGAGTTTTGTAGTGCTCGTTTTGGATCAGTAAGGTTAAAAATAGATCATACAATCAATCTTTTGCATGAACTTCGAAAAATCTCTGTAAAGTAAAAAAAAACAATGTCAAGTATAAAAACATTACCCATCTCTTTTTGATTAGTTTTAAGGGATTTTTAAAGCTCTAAAACTTAATTTATTCAACTTGATGAGCATTGTATAAACCCTGTTGGTATTTCTTCATATTAAAGTGTCCATAAAGTTTGTCGTATCTAAACATTCCCTAAATACAAAACATTTGACCCATATTACAATTTATATAAAAAAAAAAAAAAAGAATACAACTAATGAAAAAAATGTTGCCCAACAGGTCACGGTATACTTGAAGCCTTGCGAAGATTACAACAACCACAACAACAGTGCGTATAAGTCTCAAAATAACCAGATAATTACAAACAATTATGGAAACAATAGAATTAGTGCACCAATAATACAAAACAATTCAAATTCAAACCATCAAACTCAAGTGAAACAGCAGATGCAAATGCAGAGGAAATCCATTCCAATGGATCGTCGGAATAACGAGGGGCAATTGTTTTTCTATCCACCGCAAACGCATCCAAGCCAGCAGCAGCAACAGCAACAACAAAATCACAATACTTCGTCATCGTCTTACAACAATTACAACTATTTTATGGAAAACAATAGTACAACAGTAACAACGGGAATGAACAATATTAGTAGGGGTGGCAGTGCGACGGTGGTGCCACCACTA
This sequence comes from Megaselia abdita, assembly GCA_001015175.1. Classification (NCBI taxonomy): domain Eukaryota; kingdom Metazoa; phylum Arthropoda; class Insecta; order Diptera; family Phoridae; genus Megaselia; species Megaselia abdita. The sequence goes on along the minus strand of JXPG01044204.1, from coordinate 17,152 downwards.
ACAGACACCTTACCACCTGTTGAGAACAGTAACAGTTGCAGCAGTGTAAGTAACCAATCTGCATCAAACAATTCAACCACCTCATCAACATCATCATCATCGTCATCATCAGTGGATGCAAATGGTGAAGATTGGGAATCTGGTGAGTCCTCATCTATAATACTACCTACTTGTTCTTCTCCTTCTTCTTTGACGAGGACGACGGTTACGGCTACGGCCACGGCGACGCCGATACAGACCAACCAAACCCAAACGACGACTACAATTACACCAATTACAAAAAACCCTTTATTATTATATAATTTTGACGCTATGAGAACGACAATGACTTGTAATAACAACAACAATAATAATCAGAAAATTATTAATGATAGTAATAGTAAGAATAGTAACAATAGTAATAGTAACAATAGTAATAATAGTAAGAAAAATGATAGTAAATTTATGAAATTAATAGCTTTAAATTCCCGTAATAAATCATCATTTAAAGCGAAACAACTTCTAACAGCGAAAGGTACTTCGAAATGCAGTACAAATTCACTAACCAACATTGCTTGTAGTAGTGGCGTGAGTGGTGGTGGTAGTGGCGCCCCTCAACAGCCTCCGGCGACGACCAAACAAAAAGTCAAAAATATGCTACAGAAATACTTCAAAAACAACCCAGATTTAATCACTTCACGTGAGACGGTTCCAATACCCGTCCCTAAAGCAGTCAGTCCACCTCTTCTCGAAGACGACTCTAGTTTTTGGTCGGAGGACGAGCCACACGGTGGTGGACACAGCTCAGAGACCGACGATGACCAACCGAATGGACGCGATTATTACTCATCGATTTGTGATAATCAATTGAGTTTTAATAACTCACCGTGTAAAAGTCCTTCGGTGTTTGTCAACCATTTGGAGACGATTCCAAGTGATAAATTGTTGGTGGTGACCGCTGCTGTTCCCCCCAAAACCGTTGAGTCTCATTTCGAAAAATCATCCTCTTCATCGTCTTCGCCGTCGACATCCTCATCCACATCATCATTTACATCACTTTCTCTTGCTTCTGAGAAGCAGTCAGCTCTAGTTGAAGAAACAATCACTTCTAGTTTGGTAAACTCGGAACATTTTTGTAATTTAAGTGAGAATAGTATACGAATCGATTTACCTACAGTGCCATCTGATACATCTTCATTAGATAAGAACAATATAAACAATCATACTTCTTGAAAAAAAAAAAAAAACTCCTTTGTCTTATTTTCTGTTGACGACCCCACTCACAGTCACACAACTCTATATTTTTTACATTTACTTATATATATTATCTACATTTGACTTTTTTCCATGGCGTTTTTATTTATTTTTCTTCTTTTTTTTTTTTTTTTTTTTTTTTAATTAGCTTCAAAAGTTCTAGACGGCAATGTTTGGTTTTGTTGTATTAATACAAGGCTTCTTTTATTAATAGAGCTATAAAAAACTACATCGGCTTTGAATACCGATTCTTATTAATAGAGCTTCAAAAGTCCTGAACGGCAATGTTTGTGGTTTAATTTTTATTCGGCAATGTTTGATTTTGTTCTATTAATAGAGATACAAGACTTCTTTTATTAATAAAACTATAAAAAACTAAATCGACAATGTTTTACAGTTTTTCAGTTTTTGCTGTTCTTATTAATAGAGCTACACAAGTCTTGAACGGCAATGTTTCAGGCTTCTTTTATTAACAGAGCTCAAAAATTCTTGACTGGTAATTTTTTGTTTAATAATAGAGCTTCAAAAGTCCTGAACGACAATGCTTGCCAATCTGTTTCAATTCGGCAATGTTTGGGTTTGTTCATTAATAGAGCTTCAATGTTTGAAGTTTCTTTTATTAATAGAGGTATAAAAAACTACATCGGAAATGTTTTCCAGTTTTTAATGCTGCTGTTTTTACTAATAGAGCTTCAAAAGTCCTGAACGGCAATGTTTGCCGATCTGTTTCGATTCGGCAATGTTTGAGGATTTATCACTCATAGTTTTTTATCAATAAAGCTTTTTACGAAAATCTTAATTTTATTTCAAAGCAAGGTTTAATTTTGTTTTATTAATAAAACTACAAAAGTCCTGAACGGCAATGTTTGTGGTTTAATTTTTATTCGGCAATGTTTGATTTTGTTCTATTAATAGAGATACAAGACTTCTTTTATTAATAAAACTATAAAAAACTAAATCGACAATGTTTTACAGTTTTTCAGTTTTTGCTGTTCTTATTAATAGAGCTACACAAGTCTTGAACGGCAATGTTTCAGGCTTCTTTTATTAACAGAGCTCAAAAATTCTTGACTGGTAATTTTTTGTTTAATAATAGAGCTTCAAAAGTCCTGAACGACAATGCTTGCCAATCTGTTTCAATTCGGCAATGTTTGGGTTTGTTCATTAATAGAGCTTCAATGTTTGAAGTTTCTTTTATTAATAGAGGTATAAAAAACTACATCGGAAATGTTTTCCAGTTTTTAATGCTGCTGTTTTTACTAATAGAGCTTCAAAAGTCCTGAACGGCAATGTTTGCCGATCTGTTTCGATTCGGCAATGTTTGAGGATTTATCACTCATAGTTTTTTATCAATAAAGCTTTTTACGAAAATCTTAATTTTATTTCAAAGCAAGGTTTAATTTTGTTTTATTAATAAAACTACAAAAGTCCTGAACGGCAATGTTTGTGGTTTAATTTTTATCCGGGAATGTTTGATTTTGTTCTATTAATAGAGCTACAAAGTTTGAAGTTTTTTTTATTTATAAAGCTATAAAAAACTTAATCGAAAATGTCTTCAATTTAATCGAATGCTGCTGTTTTTATTAATTGAGCTGCAAAAGTCCTGAACGGCAATATTTGCCGTTCTGTTTCAATTCGGAAATGCTTCATTTTTTTATATTAATAGAGCTACAAAGTTTAAAGTTTCTTTTATTAATAAGCTATAAAAATCCTTGACTGGTATTTTTTTAATAGAGCTTCAAAAGTAATGAACGGCAATGCTCGTCTTATTATTTCGATTCGACAATGTTTGAAACTTTTTAAAAATCTTTATTAGAGCTACAAAAGCCTTTATCGGCAATTTTGAAGGCTTCTTTTATTAATAGAGCTAAAACTTGACTGGTAATGTAATAGAGCTTGAGATTAAAGTGTTGAACGGCAATGTTCGTCGTTTTATTTCAATTCGTCGACGTTTGAGATTTTTTAATATCTTTATTAGAACTACAAAAGTCTTGAACGGCAATGTTCGTCGCTTTATTCAATTTCAAAAATGTTCTTAGTTTTAATGAATATTCAAAAGATTATTTTGTTTGAGATCTCAAAAGTTAAAATTTTTTAAAATGACAGTTTTTTTTCTCTAAGAAAATAATGATGAAAAAAAAAGTATTAGATTTGACCAAAGAGATAACCAATTTAAATATTCAATCTTCGTAAGAAACACTTCTTAATGTTTCCATGAAGTTTTTATAAAAACTCAATGTTAATCAATTTCTTGTTAATTAAATCAAGAAGCCGTTTCCAAAACCGTTACATTAGTCAGCTGATTAAAAAATGTTGCCTTTAGAAGCTACTAAAAGTCTTTAACGGCAATGTACATTTCTTATGAATTTAAAGACTTGATCTCTGCTTCATTCTTAAACCAATGAAGGACTTGTACAAAAATGTTCATCAATTGTTGTTATAATTCTCAATGATAATTGTTATCATTTTAAAATGATCGTTATTGAACATTGCTATTCTTTTCGAAGCTACCAAAGGACTTGTACGGCAATATCATTTTACCTGATTTTAAAAACAGCTTTTTAATAATAATTCCTTGTCTAAATCTTCCATGCTTTAAACTTATATTTTATTTCAAAAACATAAATCATCGAATTTTTCGAAATATTCATGAAATTAAAGTCACTTCCAAAAATCTTGAATGTCTTCCAAATAAAAACGACTCGAAAAAGTCACTCGTAGATTATATATGCTCACAAACACACCCATACACACATCATTGTTTCTCGGTTAAGGTCATTCCAAAGGATTCTTTAAGAAAAACCGTTAAAATTCTCGAAATTATCGTTTTTAATTAATTTTTGTTCCGGAAAAAAAACAAACAAATTAAAATATTTTACGAAAACACAAAATATTTTTAACTTTAAGAGAATATTCTAGATGATCTTTTTTCTGATAAAATAAAATTTTGAGGAAGAAAAATATTTTTTATATTTAAGAAAACCATATTCTAAATGATCTTTTATTTTTAATAATTAAAAACAACAAAAATCAAACAAAAAACAGTTAATTGTATTTTTTTGTATATTTATTTTTAAACAAAAAACTCTAAATCGAGAAGAAAGAGAAAAACACACACAATTTGTTAATAATTTTATATAATTTTTGTTTGATTTCAAATTAAATTTATTTTATTATTTTATACGCTGAAGTTCTGAATAGATAAATCGTAATTGAAATTATTTGCTTCTTTAGTTTTTTTTTTACTTTTGGTTTTTGGGTGGAGTATTTTCTTATGTTCTCCTGTTGCATGAGGTTTCTTGGTTTTTAGTTAGATTTTTGTTTCCATTTTTAGTTACAGGTGGATTTTATTGAGATGGTCTATCTTTTAGTTTCAGGTGGGTAAAAAAGGTGGATTTTTATTTTGAAAACAAAAAAAACTGTTCCCAAGGATGTTCTTATAGGTTGTTTAGTTTTTGAACCGAACGAAATATATTTTCAAAATGTTATCAATGGAATATATTGGAGTTTGAAAAAAGTTGGTATATAAAAGTTAGATTTTGGTGAGAACAGATTTTAGTTGGGAACAGTTTTGATAGAAAAATATTATTTTGAAGAAATAGAGCACAAGTTTGTGTTGAGTTTTTGAATAGATACAGGTGGGTAATGTTGGATTTAAGGAGTTTACGAGGCTTGTCATTTTAAAACAATGTTAAAATAAAAATGAATTATGGGAATAGTCGCTTAGTTATAAAAAAAACATTTGATTCTAAAGATTTATGACATTCCTTCGATAAAATAGAAAAAGCAGTTTTGGTCCCTTATTCTATCAAAAACTACGATGAAATGAGAACAGTCGTAAAAAGTTTTGTTTTGGCTTCAAAACAAAAAAGTATAGAGTTCTTAAAAAATATTCCAAAGCGAGGACAGTTTTAGCAAGTAAAAAAAAACTCCTACTTTGTTCACTGCTCAAAAAAGTATTCTCAATATTAAGCTCTTAAATTCCAAACAAGAGAAAAGTGATTTCGTCAAACTAAATTGAACTGCTTTCAATATTAGTCAGTTTAAAGAGTTGCTCAGAAAAAATTGCTCTCCTTTTCTTAAAAACTATTCCAGTTCGACTTAAAAAAGAATTTGTTATCAATATAGTTACTGTTTAAAAACTGTTTATACGAAGTAACCCATATTACGAAGTGAGAACAGTCATAAAAAATAATTCCCTCAATATCCAACAAAGTATTCCCAACATTGCTCAAAAAATATTCCAAATAAGGGAATAGTTATTTCAATGTACAAAATGAGCTTTTCTCAAAATTAATCTGTACTCAATATAAGTTTTGTTGAGCAATTATTCAAAACTGGGAACAGTTCAATAGTTACAAAATAAGTCGTTACTCGAAAACTGTTCTTAGTCAATAAGTCAATTTAAAGAATTGTTCAATAAAATATCCAAGACTTTGCCCTAAAGAATATTAAAAATTGAGATCAGCTTACTCGACATATAAAGCTGTTCTCAATATTAGTCAATTAAAAAATCTACTCAAAAAAATATTCAAAAATTTGATCGACAAAGCAAAGTGTTCTCAATATTACTATTGAATGAGAACAGCAATTTCAGGTGCTTAAATAACACAAAGAACAGTTACTTCACCGAACTAAAATGAACTGTTCTCAATATTAATCACTTTAAAGAGCTGTTCAGAAAAAATATTCTTTCCTTTTCTTAAAAACTGTTCCAGTTCGTGAAAAGTTCTTTCAAATGTACGAAATTAGTTTTCCTCAAAATTAAACACTTCTATTTAAAATATTTTATTCACTTTGCTTTGTTTTTTAACTGTTCTCAATATTATTTTTCTCGGGATTGCTCAAAAATTATTCAAAACTGGGAACAAAATAAAGTCATTGCTCAAAAAAAAATTCAAAAATGTAATGAACGTAAGAAACTGTTCCCAATATTAGTCAATTTAGCATAAAGAGCTGCTCATAAAATATTCAAAAATTGAATCAGTTTACTCGACATAAGAAACAAAAAAATGTTCTCAATATTACTATTGAATGAGAACAGTGATTTTTTACGACGAAATTTTAAATGTCATTCAATTTCAGGTCCTGCTCGAAAACTATTCTAAATAAGAGAATAGAACAGAGAACAAAAATTTACTGTTTTCAATATTGGCCACTTTAAAGAGCTGCTCAGAAAAAACTATTTTCTTTTTTCCTTAAGAGCTGTTCCAGTTGGGAAAAGTTCTACATACAAAAACTGTTCTCAATATTAGTCACTGGTCAAAAACTTTTTCATTCCAAAGTGAGAACAGTATCAAGACAGTATTTCCAGCATAGCTCAAAAAATATTCCAAATAAGAGAATAGTTATTTCAATGTACGAAATTAGCTTTCCTCAAAATTAATCACTTCTACTAAAAATATATTGTTCGCGTTGCACTGTTTTTTAACTGTTCTCTTAACTTAACTGTTCTGTTAGTTTTCTCGGGATTGCTCAAAAGTTATTCAAAACTCGAAACAGTTCAATAGACTTTGCTCAAAAAAAATCATCAAGAATTGAATGAGAAGCTGTTCTCAATATTAGTCACTGCTGAAAAAAAACTGTTTCCAGGATTGCTCAAAAAATATTAGAAACAAGAAAACAGTTTTATGTACAAAATGTCAATAAAAAATTAATCATTACTAGTAAAAGTATATTGTTCACATTGCTGTGCTTTTTAACTGTTCACAATATTAGTTTTCTCGGGGTTGCTCAAAAATGATTTAAAACTGGGAACAGTTCAATAGTCTTTGCTCAAAAACTATTCAGGAATTGAATGAGCTTACTAGACACAAGAAACTGTTCTCAATATTAGGCACTGCTCAAAAAAACTGTATCCAGGATTGCTCAAAAAACTATCACATAGTGAGAACAGTAGTCAAAGTATTCATAGCATTGCTAAAAAAAATATAAATTCCAAACAAGAGAACAGTTTCATTAACACTTTGCTCTGCCTTTTAACTACTCTAAAAATTAGTTTTCTCGGTCTGGCTCAAAAATGATTCAAAACTGGGAACAAAATAAAGTCATTGCTCAAAAAAGTATTTAAAAATTGAATGAGCTTACTTGACATAAGAAACTGTTCTCAATATTAGTGAATTTAGCATAAAGAGCTGCCCAAAAAAATATTCAAAAATGGGATCGGTTTACTCAACATAAAAAACTACTCTTGAATGAGAACAGTAATTTTTGCTCTGCTTTTTAACTGTTCTCAATATTAGTTTTCTCGGGCTTGCTCAAAAATTATTCAAAACTGGGAACAGTTCAATAGTATTTGCTCAAAAAATATTCAAAAAATTAATGAGCTTACTAGACATAAGAAACTCTTCTCAATATTAGACACTGCTCAAAAAAACTGTTTCCAGGATTGCTCAAAAAACTATCACATAGTGAAAACATTCATCAAAAGTAATTCCCTCAATACCCAACAAAGTATTACCAGCAATGCTATAAAAATATTCCAAACTAGAGAAGGTCAATAAAATATTGCCTAAAAAACTGTCCTCAATATTAGTTTCTCAAAAAAACTGTTTCCATTATTGCTCAAAAAAATGTCACACAGTGAGAACAGTAGTCAAAAATAATTCCCTCAATACCCAACAAAGTATTACCAGCAATGCTCAAAAAATATTCCAATAAAATATTGCCTAAGAAACTGTTCTCAATATTAGTCACTCCTGTTCCTAGGATTGCTCAAAAAGCAGTTTCTTCGTAAAAAATAATGCCTTAGAACCCAAAATTTGAATAAAATCCACGATTTTGTTTCATTAATTTTCTTTTTCTTTCATAAATTTTATGATTTTCAAATTTTATGATTTCCAAAAGTTTTATGATTTCCAAAAATGTTATAATTTATAACAATGTACTCCACCCAGCGATAAAAAAGAAATGCGTTTTTGCATGCAAGTAGAAAGAATTGTTGAAGGAATTCGAACAATTTCAAGACCACCATCAATATTTTTGTTGTAGAAATCAACAATCATCATGATCAGCCCATCGAAGGTAAGGAACAATCAGAGAAACAGCTAAAAACAATCCTAACCGCATCTCCAACGGCGTCATCATCCTCTTCATCGGTTTCGATAACCTCATCGTCCTGTTCCTCTCCACCGTTTGCTAGTGAACGCTTCGATCGAAACACGCTCCTTCGAAAACCGAGCGACAATGACGCCCCGCTACACTTTCAACAGAGCGCTGAAGCCACCACTTGTCGATGACGGAATCACTCCTGAAAACAAATGCTGTGTTGTTGTTTTGATTCTGTGAAAGAGAATACATTTTTTAAGAACTCCCGTCCTAGACGAGACAAAATCGAAAGAAAATATTTTTAAAATTATTTGAGAAAATACACAAAATATTTTTGCTAATTTCATGAAAAAAAAAACAAAAAATATGTAGGAAAAACAAATAATTACAAGTTAACCTTTATACTCTTAATGATAATGGATGAAAATTGTTGCGCATTGAATTATTTTCTTGATGGTCTTAGGTTTTTGATTTTTGTTTCAAAGAATTTTTGAAAAACTCATTTTCGAATGGGTTTATAAAGTACTCCTCAAGCTGTTCCTTTTCCTCTCACAACGATGATAACGATCGATTTGTGAAAAGGAAAGATGTTGTGATAGTGTTTCTTTTTTGTGCTTCAATTTTGTCGTCATATTTTTCTAAGAATTAACGTTCTCAAGAAAGAAAATTGTTTGACTGAAAACTTGAAATATTCTCAATAATCGTAGTATTTTGAAATAATTAAGAAAAAAATTAAGAATAACAAATATAAGAAAAAAATAAAACTCCAACAGAAAATAATTCAATGTGTTGAAGAAGTAACTGAATTCCGTCTTATGGACAAAAGAAAAAAAAATTAGATAAGGATAAAAAATAATTGAAAACAAAAATTGTCTAAATGAATGGAAAAAAAGAATATTTAAAAAAATAGTTGTTGCTTTGTGTCGTTGTAGATGATTTTTATATGTTTAATTTAATCCTTTCCATGCTGCCAAAATCTTACACTTTTTCTATCCTAATATGAATGTAGTAGTGTTGTCTTTTTACTAACATAACCAAGTAACTGAATGAACAAATAATAATGGTGGTAGTAGAAACCTTTTTGCTAAATTATCAAATCAAACAATACAGAATACTGGAATTTCAAGCTTTGGAAAATGGGAACTTCTTCTTATTTTTTGTTTAGTTTTTAGACAGTTTTTACAAACTCTTAAAACTGGTTTGAGTCCTAGTTTTCTTTTTTATCCAATACACATACCAGAATCTTCTCTTGTGAGCTTTTCCCGTGAACCGAACCAATAATTACAAATTCTGACTTTTGGCCTTGTCAAATGAAAGTAAGATGTCTGTTAGCAAAAACTTGAACCTTTAATAAAATAATAAACTCTAGGTTGAGTTTGATTTTAAGTGTCTCTTAGCGAAAATTAAAATCTTCTTTCAAACTCAAAGCATCCCATGAGGATGACATTAAGTCTTTCCAAGCAACAATACCTCTTAAACATTTAATATATTCATAGAACATATATAATTTAAATCTAATTCAGGTAATAAAGGTAATTTACACATTAAATAATTTTGGTTTTAATCCTTGGATATTTAGAGTCTAAATTATTGTTGGTTTAAGTTCTTGGAATTTTGTAGCTGAAAGACAAACCTTCGCTTTTATAATTATAAATACAAACTTGACCTAAATAATTTTGGTTTGAATCCTTGGATATTCAAAGTCTAAACTAATGTTGGGTTTAAGTCCTTGGACGTTTTTAGCTGAAAGACAAACATTTCCTTTTGTCTATAAACACGAACCACTGTTCACAATTAATCCCGAATTGAAATGACTTGAAATAAAAATCCCAGAGTCATCTCGAGTGGAATAATATTTCGAAAGCGAAAGAAAAAAACTTCGAAAGCACAATGAGAAATTCAGAAACGTACAATCGTTCTTAAATAAATACCTCTGAGATCAAATAATTCATATTGGTTTGTGTTCTAGATAGACAAATGCTTTGTTATCACTAAAGATTTGTTAGAACTACAGCCCAAATCCCTTAATCTTAGATTCATATTTTCTTAGATTAAAGCTGGTTTGAGTCCAAGTTCTTTTTCATGCAATATACACACCAGAATCTTCTCTTGTAACATTTTCTCGTGAAGTCCATAATCGAACCACTATTTTCAAGCTCTGACTTGTTGAGGGTTTGAGTCTTAATGTCTTTTAGCGAAAAATAAAACCTTCTGAAAAAGGTCTTTAAGCTATTCAAACTCGAAGCAATATTTTAAAACCAATGAAGATGGATGTAAGATATAGTATTAGTTCAAGTTTTAATTTTAAGGGTTATATGCTCAGCACATTATAATCTTAAACATTTTTTAACGTGGGCTTATGTATTTTGTGCTTAAATTAATTTGGGTTTGTGCTTAAATTATCCTTTCAAATTCACAGTATAAATTAATGTTGGGTTTAAGTCCTGGGACGTTTTTAGTTGAAATACAAACCACTGCTCACCCGAATCTGAAAATGACTTGAAATAAAAATCCCAGAATCGTCTCGCGTGGAATAATACATTATTTCATCAAAAAAAAGAAAAGTAGAAATGCGAACTTTACAAACATAAAGCCGTAGAGCTCTTGAATAAAATCATGGGACCTTTCTGTGTTGCTTTAAATTCATTTAAAATTATGAGGATCTTTAGAGTTTACATTTTTAAATTATCAAAGATTCAAAGTCTATCAAAGAAATGTTTATTTTCGTTGTGAAAATCCTGATAGCATTCTCCTTTTTTTCTTCAAATACCCATAAGTAATGAGACCATTTTGAATAATTAGGCCAATTCTGATTAATCGCTATTTGAAAAAAGATACGCTTTAAACCTTCATCGGCTTTATTTATCGTTAAATATTAGCTCCAAGACTGATTTTCATTAATTAGTCCGAAATTCAAGTATTCTTCTAAGTTTTTTATCAGTAGGTTCATGTCACTGCTAACACAAACCCTGTTAACTCGCGATATTCTACTTATTTCCCTTAATTCAGGTTTACAATACCAATATGATCGAAACGATGTTTGTGCCTTGGCATAAATTTAGCTGATCTTCAAACCTACTTAATTAATAACGAGTAAACTATAACAAAATGTATCTATAGTAAATGAGAGTATTTGTATAGAATTATTGATGACAATAGTTGTACAGATTTTTGTATTGTTTCATCTAGATAAAACAATAGATAGCAATAGCAATTGAAAAAGTTAAAAAGTGTTACCTAACAGTATTTTACATCTGTTTTACAAAATATCAAGGTAACCAACAAGAGACTTGATATCTAATACAATGGAATTCAATCCATTACAAAAACCTAACACTGTCTGAATTAAAATGAGTTCATTTCTAATTTTCAAACCAACTTTTCTTAGTTTGTTTAATTTCAGAGCTTTTATTGGTTTGAATATGAATCAAAGCTTTAAACAAAATATGAAAAAGCCTAATACTTTTCTGACTCTGTTAATTGTTGTTCAAATGTCTCAAGGTTCATGTCACTGCTTAATCAAATCCCAGTTATCTTAATATATATTACAGTTCCATTGTTCCATTAATCTTAGATTCCTACCAGCTTTACATATAGATTCTGAATGGTTCATGTTCACAATATGTTATATCTACAGATTAAACCTCTTTAATCTTAGATTTTCACCTCTTTTGTGTAAGAATCCATATTGGTCTATGTTAATGCTTTTTCAATAAATTAATCCAATTGAAGGTTAATGAATAGTTCCACCAATCTTAGATTTCTACCAGATTTAAAATTCATATTGGTTCACATTTTCGCTAGACAAATTCTTTGTTATACCTAACGATATTTTAGAGATACAGTTTAAACCCCTTTAACCTTAGATTCCTACCTCTTTTGCCAATGCTTATTCAATCCAATCGAAATAGTATCGAAATATATCCCACACGTCTAATTAATAAAAAAAATAAAAAGAAAGTTCCCATATCCAAAGCAAAAAAATATTCCTGACATAATAATTTGTTTATAATTTACTATTATCAAATATCATCAGAAATTGTTATCATAAAACGGGGTTTTCGTTTCATTTGAAATGTCAGTTTTGTTAGTTTCATTTCTTTGTGAAACAAAAACCCCTCAAAATTTGTTATATCCGTGAAAATGAAAACAGAAAAACTGAATCCCCGCGTATACGTAAAAAAAACATTCAAAACCAAATAGTGATGAAAACATAATCAGAAATCAGATTCAAATGAAGACTGTACCAAGAACACCTTTTTTCTTAATCTTATGTTTTTCTTATAATTTCTTACGTTGTGTATATTTTTTTGCAGGTGAATCGACATATTTGTGAATAAAATTTAGAAATCAATGTTAGTTTTTTTTTTAATTAATTATTATTTGGATTTTGTTTCTTGCACATTATGTTTCTAATATGTTTTTGTCATGACCACACATTATACATCATATAACAATCAAAAGATCATCATCATCATCATTACTACAGTATAACAAAATATACGTAATTTTTACCTCCTCCACATTATTAAAAAAAATATCCATCATCACATTGTAAATTTTTTATTTGTTTCTATTTTTTTATTATTTTTTTTTTTTATATTTTATTTTTTTTTATGAAAAGAAGGTGGAAAAAAAACATTGTTGAACAGAAATTATTGTGTAAATTTTTATTTTAATGAAAATATGTAACCATTAAGTTTTTTTCTCTTTTTATTTGTTGATTTTTAGATTTTACAATTAAAATTAAGCTTTAACGAGTACACATTTTTTTATTTAAGACTTTTTTTTAATTTAACAAATTTTTCTTTTTATTTAAAGACTTTCTTCTGAGAATAAGAAGAAAGGAAAAAAAAACGTTTTGCGTCGGAGACGACGGCGCTCCATAAACAACAAATTTTGTGATATAAATGATAAAAATTAAAAAAAAAAAAGATAATTTTTTATAAAAATTAATAAAAAAAAAACAAACAAAATATTTTTAGATGAAAGAAATGAAGAAAAAATTATATTATATATTTCTTACAACGTTGACGTTCCAATTTTTCTCTATCCCATTTGATTTTTTATTTTAGAAAAACCAGTGAATTTTTGCCATAGAAATTGAGAAAAGTCTTATGAAAACTTTTTTATTTAGTAGAGGCTAGAATATTTAAAGGAAAGAACAAAACAAAAATTTTCAAAATCTTAAAATTATCTCCTTAAAAACTCATTTTTCAATGTGATTTAAAAAAGAATTATTTTTTTTACTTCAAGTTGCTTCTTATTTAGAGGAAAGCCAACTCCAGCAGTTTTGTAAATATATAGGAGTTTAAATCGAATAATGTCACAATTTTTATAACAAATGAGAGGAAAAAAAAAATATTAAAAAAAAAAACAAAACAAATTTTTAGTACCTTAAAGTTTATTTAAGTTTATATTTCTTTTTTTAAATTTTCAAACATTTTTATTTTTGTAATCTCTGAAAGTTTACGGTCAACAAAACAAACAAGTAGATTTTAAAATGAAATTATAAATGTTGTAAATAATAAACTTTTCAGTGAAGAAAGGAGAAATTTCTGTAAATAGAAGAAAAACCACACAGAAAATTTTGAAGAAGATGGAAAACTGTAAACGTAAGAAAGAAAAATCATTCATTAAATTTAAAGAAAGAAAATTAAGATGGAGAAAATCAAAAGCATAAGTTTACACTAAAATTATGAGAATAAATAGTGCATATATTAATTGAAGGAAAAGAACAAAAAATAATTGAAAATGTTGTTTTAAAACAATACAATAAAAATATATAAAAATTTCAAATCTAATATTTTATTTAGTTTTTGGGAGGGATTGGTTTTTAGATTGATTGAATGAAAGTAAGTAATTTTCAGGGACATAAACTGCTAATTTTAAGCACAAACCTTGTAACATTTAATTCTATCTACAGAAAACGCTACGAATTAAATAACGACAAAGATTTTGAAAATAAAAAGACTTTTAAAAATATATTTTTCTTTAATTAGTTTTTAAAAAGTGCTCTATATTTGAAATTTAAACAAAAATCTTTAGGAAATTGAGAATTTCTTTTGAAAGTGTTCTTGTGATTTTAACTAAATCATTTTTTAAAAACATTTATATTTTATAATTTGTTATATTTTTTAAAATTATATAAATTTAAAAAATCAAAAGATTTTATTTTTTATATTAAAAATTAAAAATCAAACTTCTTTTATTTTTAGTAAGTAATTTTTAATTTGTTTGTTTAAATAAAGAAAATACTAAAACAAGTGCTTACAAATTTAAAAATCGGGTTCGCCTTGGCAATTTTTAATATTCTATATTAAAATAAAAGTAAGAAAAACATTAGCATACAAAACATTTCTTCAGAGCTAATACTAATGAAGCGGTGCAGCAGAACTACGTTCCGTAGTAGCACTAGGGTTTTTTGTTTAAATAAATTATAAAATTACCTTACTCACAGTCTCTGGCCCTATCCTCACTGCGAATAATATTTTAGGAACCATAATAATCGTAAAGTCCATAAAAATACATTTGTCTGTTAATTCCCACTTTCCTACGCCCATGGATTTCCAATGGGGAATGATGGGTCTTATTGGTACCTTTGAAATGATGTATCACACGACCCTACATGATTCCAAATAAGAAGTTATGCACTAAAATGTTAATTTTGTATAGGCCATTTTAATGTTTTTCACCTCCCTACGCCACTGCATACAGAAATTCCAAACAGTATTGATGGTGGTTTGAGAGCCTCAGCAGTACATTTAAAACGAGGTATCAAACTTAAGAGTCGTATAACATTTCCTTAACTAAAATTTAAAAAAACTTAAAATGGAAGCTTCGGGAAATGGAGCTCTAGCGCCATCTGGTGATAACCAATCAAAATTCTGATAAAGGCAGTTTGTGGTAGTCAGATA
The DNA here is from genome assembly GCA_001015175.1 of Megaselia abdita. Lineage (NCBI taxonomy): Eukaryota > Metazoa > Arthropoda > Insecta > Diptera > Phoridae > Megaselia > Megaselia abdita. The sequence goes on along the minus strand of JXPG01044204.1, from coordinate 1,955 downwards.
GACCTTTAAAATGAGGTATCACATGTCCATATCGGATAATGTTTACCCGTTCAAATCTTCGTTACAAAAGGTTTACGGCAGACGGACAGACGGACAAAGCTAAGATACATAAGGGTATTTTTTCAAAAAAAAACCCTAAAAATAAATACTATAAACAAATTAAAGCAATGTGTAATTGTAATATAAATAAAATCAGAAAATTTTGAAATTCTTATTGCAAAAAACTTATTTTAATGAAATAAGTCGCGCAACCTAGTAATCTTTAAACCAATTTTAAATATTTAAAAAACAAAATGATATCTTCAAAATATTTGAGTTTTCGAAGCTTTTACCATTTTAACATTACCAGAGTTAACATTTTATGAAAAAATATTGAATTTTTTGTTTTTAGAATTTTAATTTAGAAAATAAACTTTGTAAATTGATATATTAAAAAGGTTTTAATTTAACTTTGCAATTTGAAACATATAGAACAAACACATAATGCAATGATATTTGAAATTATTAAAATTCTATTGAATTATTAATTAATTCTAAAATTAATTTTCATAAAAAATGTTGGCAATTTATTAAAGAAAGTAATTAAATTTTAATAATTGTGAAATTAAAAAAGACATATTCAATGGTGTTTAAAAATTATATATTTTTTTGTTTTATTCAGATTTTTAGTTTGTTTAAGCAAAAATTCTTATTAATTTTTTTAAAACTTTATAGTAAGTATAGTAGAGGTAAAAAGTGCTAAACTTTTGTTCTTGGTATGAATTATGGAAGGATAATAAGGATCGAAGTTGAAGAATTGTTAAAAACAATTCAGTAAATGTAGTATAATTTACCAATTAAATTAAACATAAATCTTATTCCTAAAATTAAAAGTAGACCCAATTAATAAATAAAAAAATTATTTTATAGATACATTCATGGTATTAATATATCAGGTATGGCAAAAAAAAACTATATGTGTGTCATTTTTAAAGGGACAAAGGACTTTTTTCAAAATATCATGTTACCATTCAGTTCTACTTTATTTAATGTTCACAAAATTATACAAACTGCTAATTTAGCGCGGAAGTGCAATTTTAAAGTTAGGAATGCCACTTAAAAAAAATGCCATTGAGAAAGTCAATCAGATTTATAGATTTTGAAATTCTTTATACAATAGTGTCAGAAGTAAGCTTACTAGTCTTAATAGACTATTAACCATCATTTACTATGAAAAATACATAGTATCAGTATATAAACATAACCCCCACGCTGTGCTTCATACAAAAACGTTAGTAGGAACTACACAGCGTGAAAGTTAATAAGACAAGAAATATACTTTCAAAAAAAGCCTTTAGGTAGACTTTAATTTTTACTTTAAACTATCTTTAGAACATGTTAGTGAAAAATAGTTAGAAGAGTTTGCTAGTCTACACATGCGAAAAATACTATATACCATACTGTATACCATAATTGGTAATACGACCAGGAATTTCAAAAATACGATTTGTACGTAAGCGCCGATTACCGACCGTAAATTTCACGTTGTCGTATAATTTCGGAGACCGAAATGTAAAATTTAATAAGCCGTGTAAAAATACGAGGTCCGCTACTTCGCGACGTTTATACAATGNNNCTAAATTAACTCAATTTAATCTACTTAAATATGGGGGAAGGATAAGAGGGTTGTGCAAGGCAAATTACTTAACGCTTATGTACGACTTCGACACGATCAATTTGAGTTTGGTAAAATGCCAAACAAAAGTTATATATAAATGACACAGAACGATCGAACATTGAGGCCAAAGTACTACGTCCTTAAACTTTTTTTTATTTGTTTGTGACTTTTTAAAAAAAATTGAAATTAGAAAAAAAAATTAAGTTATAGTGAACACACATTTTTAGTCAAAGATATAACTTTTTTAAAATATGCTGTTAATTTCAGTTTTTACTAGCTGGCGCGACGCACCTTCGGT
>JXPG01044188.1:0-12089 GCA_001015175.1 Megaselia abdita | reverse complement strand
TAGTAAGCTTGCGCTAAATTACTTCTGACATTATTAAAAAAAAAAATTATAATAGCAATTTTAGGAAAAACAACAAATTTTTCTAATTGAAGAAGTCCAACCATATAACGCGAACCACTGAAAAAAAGAATCTTATTTATGTCATATGTGTTAAAGAAACATTTTCTTAATAACCCTACATTTTAAAGAACGAATTTGTATTTAATTCCAGTTTCCAATTTGTGATCAATACCACTGCTGATCAACATTTATTAACATCATGTCCTGATACTTTAATCGATTGGAAACTGATTGAACAAATCAATATACAAACTACTGAGGAGCCACAGTGTCCGATATGTTTGTTTCCACCAATCGCTGCTAAATTAACTCGTTGCGGACACGTTTATTGCTGGCCGTGCATCCTTCATTATTTGGCTTTGTCGGATAAGACCTGGCGAAAATGTCCCATTTGTTATGAAGCTGTTCACCATGTCGATCTTAAAAGTACAGCTATTATTCAACAATCCAACTTTAATGTTGGTAGTGAGATTACTTTCAAATTGATGAGCAGGAAGAAGGGATCAATGGTTATTGAAAAAGGTATTCCCGAAAAAAAGGGATCAGAGAAAATCATCCATCTTTCAGAAAATAATGAAAATCGAAACTTTTCAAAGTTCCTAATTTCCGATGTTTCAGAAATTCTATCAATCATAGAAAGAGAAAAAACTGAACTCCTCTTTGATCAAGATCCTGATTGTCCCGAATTTGTTTTTATTCAACAAGCTTTAGGTTTCCTTGAGCAACGTAAGAATGAAGTACTCAAAGAGGCATCGTATTCTTCGAGTTCCAGCATCGAGAATATAAATCAGTTAGGCTCGGTTGACGAAGAGAATGATAAATATTATTATTTCTACCAATCTGAAGATGCCCAGAACATATTTTTACACCCATTGAACATCAAGATGTTGCAAACAATGTATAATTCTTTATCCGAGGCTCCAGAAGTTATCAAGGGAAAGATTCTTCAAAAAGAAAGTCAATCGATGGATGATATTTTGAGAAGGAAGTTCACTTGTCTTGGTCATCTACCATTAACCTGTCAATTTGAAATCGTTGAAATTGAAATAAAGTATCCCTATGTCTCCAAGGAAGTTTCTGATGCTTTTAAAGGTGAGTTTTTGTTGTTGTTTTAACTGTTAATTATTGGTTAATGTATACCGAGTTATCAAAGGTTTCATGGTTTTTTAGCAAATTTCGAAAAACGCTTTCTACAGTCTTTAGCTTAGGTTTCCATACTTTGAAAGACNCCAAGGAAGTTTCTGATGCTTTTAAAGGTGAGTTTTTGTTGTTGTTTTAACTGTTAATTATTGGTTAATGTATACCGAGTTATCAAAGGTTTCATGGTTTTTTAGCAAATTTCGAAAAACGCTTTCTACAGTCTTTAGCTTAGGTTTCCATACTTTGAAAGACAAAAAAATAAAATGAAGCGGTGCAGTAGAACTATGTTCTGTAATGCACTAGGGTTTTTTCCATATCTTTTTTTTTTTTTTTCTAAAATTGTATTTACAAGCTCTGGTTTCTCAACCTCCCACTTCGAATAATATATAAATACATATCCCTTTAAACACACCTTTCCTATGCCAATGTTCTTCCAAATTTTGGATGGGTTTTGATTTGCTTTATATTATGACTACTGAGAAAACGAAATTTTCCACATTTTGCATTAGTCGCCCCTTTCCTAAGCCAATGTATTTATAAATTTTTGATGGGGCTTTGGCTTTATTGGTACCTTCAAAATGAGGTATCGCACAACACTACATGATTCAAGGTAACGAAGTTATGCATTAAAATGCCAATTTTTTATATATTTTACAATTTTTCGCCTCCCTACGCCAATGCATTCTAAAATGTAAAAAAGTAATGATAAGGGTTTGAGAGTCTCATCAGAACCTTGAAAACGCGGTATCAAAAAAAAATGGATAAAATGTCCTTAACTAAAATTTAAAAATACTTAAAATTGAAGCTTCGAGAATTTAAGCGCTAGGGCCATTTGGTGTCGATTCAAGTATATCTTTATTAAAAATACTTTATGGAACAGAATAAAGGCTCCGATGATCTAAAATTGTATCAAACTATGACCATTATAAGTCTCATTTAAAGAGAAAATGTTTATCATCGCTTAAATTTAAGCATATATTCTCAAAGGCTTTGCAACCTTATATTATATCAGTTATATTATTTACAAATTATTATATATATATTTGACTTAATTATTGGGTTTAATTCACCCAACTTTTCTCTCAGTGTATATTTATTATTTTTTGTTAATTTCTCTCTTAAACAAACTTTTTTTGTTATTGTTTAGACTCCCTTAAAATAATATTGTAGTATTGGAAAGCGATCAACACGATCTTTCAAACTGTTTGTCAAGCCGCTTAAATCAAAGCTTTTCTTCAAACCGAGTTTAATAAAATATTTCAAAATTCCATAATACAGACAAATATATAATTTCAACTTTCAGATGAAATTATGCTGAGAGAGAAAAATCGTCAAAGAAGGGCTCGAGAAGAGAAGAAAAGAGAGAAACATATAAATGAAATCAATGATAGGCAGATGGGAAAACTAATTGCCCGAAGTGCTAATATTGACATCAACTCTGACTTGCAGTTTCCGATTGTAAGTCCGATCCTCGTCAATTCGAATTATATATGAACTAACTAAAGTACTCCCTATTACAGTGTGGCTTTGACGAACCGCTCAGTCCAAACAGTGGACTGGATTATCCGTCATCCGGTAGTAGTGCTGGTGCTTCATTTGCAAATGTTATGTCATCACCGAAGAAGGAGTTCTGGCCTACTCTTGGAACACCATCTCAGTTCCAAAGTTTTGTAGAAATGTCGTGTGTTAAGCCTATGAACAGTTCGGTGAAACTACGTCCTGAAGCTCCTTTGGACTCTGATAATGAGGAACAAGTTTCACCCACTCATCACAGTATCGGCGATGTCTTGTCTGAAGCATTACAGGCTAAGCAAGCTATCAAGGCAGCAGTTGGCTGTAGCAAAAAGTCAAAGAAAAGTAACAAGAAAACATTGTTATTTTCGTCGGGAATGAATTATAAAGGAAATTAATTTTGATTTAAAATACTTTTTGTTCCCTCTCAAATGTATAACTTTAGCAGAATGCTTTTCAATATGGAATGGCTTTTTTTTTTTTCATTCAATTCAATTACATACAAAATTTAGTTAATGGGACATTTAATCCATAATCAATAAAATTGATAAAAAAAATATTTTTTGTTGTTTGTCTTAAAATATATTGAAAGGCAAATAAGTATAAACTGAATGTTTGGATAATAACAAAAAAATAGAGCTGTTGGTTCATACAGATGCGACAGTGGGACATATATATCGCATGCATGAGGCTTACCAAAAAAGATCAAAGACGAGAAGAAATTATCAAAGGTATGCCTTTTTCGATTTGCCTTTGAAACAGTCCCCCGGACCATGCAGGAAAGTCACCACTGATCAAATCTTCACCTTGCGTCAGATTCTCGAAGAGACAAGAGAATTCCAGATTGACACCCACCACCTGTTAATAGATCTTAAACAAGCCTACGACTGCATCATTAGAGATAAGCTATACACTGCAATTAACCAATTGGGCACCGAAGAGACTCATCCAGCTATGTCTGATGACCCTAGCAGACACGAAAAGTGCAGTTCGTATATCAGGAAAAGCATCGGAACCTTTCACTACAACCAGAGGTTTTTGGCAAGGAGATCCTCTTTCCTGTGATTCGTTTAACATGGAAATCATTGTCAGAAGGGTCGATGTTCGAGTGTCTAATAATAACTTCTTAAAATCGTCTCATTTTCTTGGTTACGCCGATGATATTAAAATGAAGAACAGTTTCCGCAACATTAGTAAGGCAGCAGAGAGAATGGTAAACATAGATAAGATAAGGTTCATTTACTTACTTACAGTCCAGGATTTAACTCACCTTGGAAGTTCCGTCGACTCGAGCAATGCCATCGCAAAAGAAATCTAACGTAGGATCATTCTGGCCAACAGAACCCTGTACGGGCTCCTCAGTCCAAGCTGAATATCTACAATACTCTCATCGTGCCGGTCCTGATATATGGATGCGAATCGTGGACATTATCAGGGACAGACGGACAACTGCTTGATGTTTTTGAGAGAAAAGTGTTAAGAATGATCTACGGTCCAGTGTGTAGTGAACTCCCGTAGAGAACTCGTTTCAACCACGAGCTTTACCAACTAGTATCGTGAACCGAATTAAAAAGCAGCAAGTTCGACGAGGAAGGCAAAGGCTTCGCTTGCTTGAATGTATAGAAGAAGATCTTTCATACAAGGGTATCAACAACTGGAAAACCAGTTGTTTTCAAAAGTAAAGTAAGTATATGTGGTATTGATATCTTTAATGACAAGTTACCAAACATATTTCTACTCGGAAATTCATACATATAACTAAAAGAGTTCAGTCGAGTCCTCCCAGTCCAAGGTCCCCTCAGAATTCCTGTGGATCTTTTATGGAGGTGTAGTGTGAGCACGGGGGTATAATAAAATCTATTGAAACTTGCAAACTGAAACCAGCTTAAAAAAAGAAAAGAAACAAAATCTGAGAAAAAGGAATATAAACCACGACTTCTTGATATATATAAGTCTTTTCCTTCCCTCCCCTTACCACACCAAAAGTCACGTTCTAATTCTTCTTCTTCTTTTTTGTGTTGTTTTTTTCGGCGTTTCAAAACTTATTTCATTGTCAAAAAAATGTAAATCCTGTTGGAATTAAAGACCGCAGTTAAATTAGAGAACAAATTTTTATTAAGTTATTTCAGTTCAAAGGTTAAGACAAGAATAAAAATAATTTATGGAACTTCAATCAAAAAAGATCTTGAGAGTTATTGATCAAAAAATAAAGAAGTAAATTATTGCAGGTATCCAACACCCCTTCTCAATAATTACTTCAATCCAAGTATAGTTTGAAAAGATGAAAGTTTAACTCTGTCCAATGGTTTTGTCATAACACCAGCTATCATTTCTGCTGTAGGACAATATTGAAGAATGACTTCCTTGTTATGAACTAGCTCTTTTACATGGTATGTGCTTGGTTCAGGGAATTAACTTGAATTCCTTTGCAAGAGAGATGCAACTTTGATTATCTTCATTTATAGTAGCCGTGACGTTTTCCAGATTAAAATCTCGCAGCACAGAGGTTATTGAAAACATGTATAAACTTTTTGAGAAGATATGGTCAGCTTTAGAAATGCTTAAACTATCGTGGAATCAGCAATATGCATGCAGTATACCAAATCTTATAGCTTATTATATGTGAAACCGTTCCTCATCGAAATCATTGGGGACTGTCAATGTGGTTACAGACACGATTTTCGTAAATCGACAAACTCTTGAACTCCAAAGAGACACTAACTATATGCTTATAGATACATTTTGCATTCATAAGATACTCATTCAATTATTTCAGATGATCCTAGCTAAATTTACTTGTTATAAATCGTAAGTACAGCCAGCCTAGGAACAAAAACATCGAGACCCTTCACAATATATAAATATAAAACGATGTCAGTAGACCGACAGGTAACTAATTTAGCAAATAACAAGTAAAGAATAAAAATAAAAGTTATATACTTAATACTTACTTATTGTTTCTTTAAGTTAACATTTAAACCAAAGTAAAATTAAAGACAAATTTGTTATAGACAGACACATTCTGCTAAAGATCTAAATTTTACCAATTAAGGCAGAAGTCCCAAACTCAAAAATTTAAAGTAAAAATGTTATGCACCTCACTGGGACACCAGTTAACCCAACATTTTAAATTAGTAATATTTAAAAAAAAACAGTTATTAAAATAATAATTAAATAATATATTTACAGATTCTTTTCTTAAATGAAAGTACATCCATAAGATTATATAACGATTCTTCATTAATAAAATATAAAATATTTCAATAGCTATATTATTTACAGTTTATTCTCCACATATTCTTGTCTTTATTTGTAATATTGCTGCATTTTTTTTATTTATTATGATTTTGAATGATAAAATTTATACAAAAAATATGTTGTTATTTCTCATCTCTAAATTTATATAATTGATAAAAATATATATACTTTGCAAGTACTTTAAGGAAAGCATAACAGAAAGTTCAAAACTTAGTAACGATTTGTTATTTGAAACTATAATTTACCTAAACATATCAAATAAGTTATCCCCTTTAGTTTAACTTTAGTTGGTTAGTGGGTAACGCTCCATGTCAACAAAGTTATTGTATTGCAAGAAGTCTCCTTGGGCGAATGCAATCAGTATCCAGCCTGATATTGCACATATGCTCCGTGCCGTCGATATACTATTCCAGACTCCAATAAAATGTTTGGTTTCCTTGGAAAAATATCAACATTATAAAATTTTCTTTGTTAGTATTTTATAAATAAAACTCACGAAACCGGTTTGATTGGGGATATCGGTAGAATTAAGACTGAGCGAATTATTTACAAACGTAAAATTACTTTTTTCATCTAAGAACTCAGAGCACGCCGTAAGTATTATTGTCGCGACATACATCATAGTTATGATTATCCATTTAAATGATATAGTTTCACCAGCATTCGATAAGTCTATATGGCAAATATTCATTCTGAAATTAGAAAATTAGAGATTAGTTTTATGTGAGTCATATTTTCTTTCGTATAGGATCGTTCGAAACACAACCAGTTTTACAAACTCGGGTTAACTATAAAACTGAACTCACAAGAAGGAAGAAAAATACAATAATTAATCATGAACAGTAGAAAGGTTTGAAAAAACGACTAACAAAAAATATTATTTGTATTAAAGTTATTCAATCGAAGCTCAAAAAGAAAAGAAACAAAAACAATCTCAATTTCAGAAAATGTATCTTGTTTTGGAACGAAAATGTTCGTTTTAAGTGAAAATATCAGTTTGTATTTAATTTAAGGGAATAAAACAATTTTGGTCTAAATGTTGGTATTCTTGAAATCCTTGGAAATGTTCCAATATACCAAACATTTCGTTTTTAAGAACTTTTCTTCCCAAAATTTTTTTTTTCCAATTCCAAACTCTATAATTTTTCTGTCTGAAGAGACTTATGTATTAGAGGAAAAACAATCTTAAAATGTTTAATTTGAATATAGTATCTAACAATTAAATATTTTGCTATCACAAAAAAAAGCCATATGATGTGGTCATGGACTGCATCAGCTTGTTTATTTGACTTCTAGAATAGATTAAAATAACTATAGTTTTAAAATGCTAAACAGTAAAATTATATTAAAAGCTTAATTATTATGATTATGTTTCGTTTAAAACTTATTTCTCTGAATGTTAGAATTTTTAGTTAAATATGGTGGTTTTTTGTCTTTATTGTCTTTAACGACATGATTTACAAACGTCCATTTTTGAATTCCAGAATAGTTAGTGAGTCGTTGTACTTAGGTTTTCTCAGCCTAGTTTATATTTTTTCGATGGAATTAACTTAGTCATCAATTTTGTATACAATAATTCTATAATCAAAACCATTCTCCTATCAAAACTAAACAACTTCTTCCAAGGTCTCTTTATAAGAAATGATGACATAAGACTTATTTAAATAACATTTTATATATGTATATTTAGTTCGCAATTACTTTTCTTTTATTATGTCTAAAATAAATTTCACATAAAATTCAACATCTGTAAATTTATGTGATTTGGGAAAAATAATTGAAATTGAGCTCAATTCGAACTCTTCCCAACCGACTCGAAAAAAACCCAGTTCGCATTAAATTCTCACATTGTCACTCAAACCGTCTGTAAATTCCGAATTCATTTCGACACAAAAATTTCCGACTCTGGTGATTTATAGGGCTTTTTGTCTAGTATTAGCTAGAATCCTTAATGTCTTTAGTGAATATTTATTGGAGTTTCAATACTATATTTAACTCTTACAATATTCGTAGGATTTCACTGATCAGATCAAACCTTTTGTTTAAATCTTTGCTTGAATTCTTAAAATCCCAAATAACCTTGATGACAAGTCAAGACCAAGCGTCTTATGACTGTCTTATTACGTAAATCTTACGTCAATTGCTAGTCGATAAAGTTTTTGCGTGTAGTGAAGTTTATATTGTGGACTTGAAGGTTTATAGAATGAACCAAGAACTGTATGTTCGAAAAATAAGAAAAACGCATTAAAAGTTTTGAGATCGAAAATAGATAATTTTTGATCAATGTAGGAAATAAGAAGCGAGTTGGTCATGGACCAACCTCACATATAAATTGTTTGTTTCAATTTTGTCATTTTTTAATTTACAAAATTTATACAATATTTTTTATGTTTACATACATTACTTTACTGTAATGGAAAAGTAATGCTTGGAATAGGCTTTAAACTCGTGCACTAAGTGAACTTAAATGGAATACAAATATGAAGCCATTTTTTCAACTCGGCGAGCATGTATTAGTAGAATTTACTGCCTAATTGTAAATGTTACTGTAAAATGTTGTTTTAAGTAGAGATCCTATATATATAGTATCTCTAGTTTTAAGTTTTTAAAATTAGTTATTGAAAAATTGTCTTTAATTTTATTTATAAAATGTTTTCTTTGAATTTTTTGCAATGCTTTTGAATTGAATCCCCGACTGACGACTTTAAGTCATAGTCGTATGTTTATTCTTTTTTATCTTGAATTGAATATTATTTTGTAACATTTAATAACTTTAAGCACACCTCTGTATAAAAATTGTTTTCATGTTGTTTTTGAATAATAATAAAAATAAAACATTGTCTGGGTTTGAACTTATGCCTAAAAATGCGAATGTTAGTATTTGAACTATTAGTAAAATTTACTACATTTATGACATTATCTGGATTTAGACTCTAAACTCATTTAGATATTAAACAGTAATGTTAACTATTTCTTGTTTGTAAATTTTACTATTAGTAGAAATTTACACTAATTGAATTCAAATTTTGACTACTTAGTTGAATTTGCTACAAAATCGAAAAAAATATGCAATTTAGAAAAAAAAATATACTTTTTGAGAGCAAAAACTTTCCAAGTAGAACCGAAAGCTCTTGTTCACATTTAGTGAACATTTATTAAAATAGCTGAAATTTCAAGCATAGAAAATATTTATAAAATGTTTTAGACTTGGATTTTCTAAATTTAAGTGCTTAAAAATTGTCATTTTTTGAAGAACATTATCGAAAAGCTGCATTTAAGTTTAAATTAGCGTAATTTTTAATTAAAAAGAAAAAAATCTAGTTGTATGTTCGCTATTCATAAAAAAAACAGCTTTGCTCCCACCCAAATTATGGGCTCTTATAGTTCGGGTGTGTTTTTAAGGTTTTTTTTAAAAACCTACGTAAACCTTTTGTATCGTGGATTTGAAGTGGTAAACATTATTTAATATGGACATGGGATACTTCATTTTAAAGGTTTCTGGAAGCTTTAAATTTTTTTTTTTAATTTTAGTTATACAAATTTGATCCGATTCTTAAATGGCCTTTAAAGAATTTACATTTTAGTGCATAACTTCGTTATCTGGAATCATGTAGGGTCATGTGATATATTATTTTGAAGGTACCAATAAGACCTACAAACCCCTATCAAAATTTTGGATATACATGGGCGTAGGTAAGGTGCAATTACAGAAAAATGTGTATAACTTCACTATCTCGAATCACGCAGGGTAGTGTGATACATCATTTGGAAGGTACTAATAAGGCTTACAAACCCCAATCAAGATTTTGGAAATACAAAGGGCGTAGTAAAGGGCCAACTAAAGCAAAATGAGGATAACTTCGTTATCTCGCATTACATAAAGTCGTGCGGTACTTAATTTTTATGGTTTTTAATAAGACCTATAATCCCTCATCCAAATTTTGGAAATAAATGTTCGTAGGAAAGGGGCAACTAAAGAATAATGTATTTTTATGGAAGTTATGATTGCTAATATGATTGTTATGGATTCTAATATATTATTCGAAGTGAGGTTGGACCAGAATCTGTGAGTTGGGCAATTTTAGAATTAATTTAAAAAAAATCCTGGTGCTGCTACGAACGTAGTTCTGTTTCATATTTCAGATAACGAAATTATAAAAAGTCAAATTAAAAATCTTCAATACCTTTTTTTTTAAATAATATTTTTTTAAACATTTTTTTGAAGTTGATGGAAAAATAATAGTAATGTATTTATGTTTCTAATTTTAAAATATATTTTTTAAGTAAATTTACAAGTGCAGGAATGCAAATTGATTTGGATTTTATCAGTTTCTAAATTAAATTTGAATAACTTATGTATTAAAAAAAACAAAAAAACACACAAAAATATATGTTATATAAAAAGTGAGGATTTAAAAATTATTCTTTGTTAAGAAGCAGACACAAATGGGTAAAAGAAAACCTGAATAATATAAAGTAATAATTTTGACTACACTACAAACTAAAATTAAATTTAAAAATATACAACATAAATTCAAAAATACGAATTGTAAAATGGCACCGCCAGTAATAATTTTAGAATTTAACAATTTTCCAAAATTCAATTTATTAAAAAATATTGTTTTGTTGACAAAACACAAATTTTAATCCACAATTTACAGAAAAAAAAGAAAATCGTCAAATTACAATTTTAATTAAATTTAATATTTTTAAAAAAGTAGTAATTAAATTTAATATTATTATTAACTAAAATCAATAATGAAAAGACTCACCTAAAAAACACTGATAAAATGCAAATAACGCTAAGTACGTAGAAGGAAATTGAATATGTAGTTGCAAATGAAGAATAATGTTCTACGAAGTTCTGAGACCAGTCACTAGGTTTAGTACTCATAATAAATAACAAGTGAGCGAAAGCTAATCCTCCTAATAGTCCATGACATAATGTTGAAAATATTAACCAAATTCGTTGAATGCTACTCATGTTTGCTGATTTATTCAAGTCGATTCTGCAATTAATTCGGAACATATTAAAGTTTACAAGTAACATAAATACTGCCATTACCTATTGCTTTCAATGTCTCCCCCTATAGAATTTTTATAAAAACAGTGGTCCACAGGTCGGTAACCAGTTGATGTTTGTACGAACATTTTGTTTATTCGAGTGGGTTGGTCGTCTGTGGGCGAAACAACTGGAGTGAACGGATTATAAATCTCATCTCCATCAGCAGGTAGAATGTCATCGGATAGGTCCTTAAGAATTGATGATAGAGCGCCGTGTGTGTACAGTTTTCCTTAAGAGATATTTATTTATTTTTATTTATTTAAAAGCTCATATGTCATTGGAAAATGTATAATTCTTATATGATTTATTGCATAGGATAAATAAAAAAGCCAATATACCTAACTTCATTATTATGAAATGTTCCTATTTGTCTCGCTATTTTTATGGTTTCTTTAAATTGAAAAAATATTGCTATATAAATTATTTGTTCGTTAGTCTGTCAGTCGAACAACCTTTAGTAACAAAGATTGGAAGTGGTAAACGTTTAAATCCTACAACTCATTTTAAAAGTATATCTGATCTACAAATAACCACGAACTTAAATGTATTCTCACCAGATGGCTAGCGCCATAATGATTTTTGTAAATTTCATAAAGCATAAAATGATCTGTATTAAAATTACATTTTAGTGGATAACTTTGTAATTTCAAATGTTGCAATACATATCATTTTAGGACAAGCTACAACAACATCAGTAGACATGCTACCAATATGCCTCAGAGTGAATGTCGAAAGGACCAAATATATGAAACCAACCCGATATGACCAACATAAACATTGGCAAGTTTGAGTAAGTGAAGAATTTTACGTATCTTGGGTTTTCAGTTAACACCCAAAACGACATCACTCAGGAGATCAAAAGGAGAATCAGGCTTGCTATCCGAACACTGTTTGGCTAATCATAAACTGGACCGCTGATACCGCAAACAAAAAATCTGTGTAGATTCTGAATCAACGCATGGTTCAGATAATCACCATATGTATGTATATGTCGTAGGAAAGGGGGCAAATTATGGAAAAAATATTTTATCTATCTATATTATAAAAATCAGTT
>JXPG01044139.1:0-11080 GCA_001015175.1 Megaselia abdita | reverse complement strand
GGGGTCCATGATCCGAAGACTTACTCTCATGTCAATAAGGCATCAAAAAACATAAGAGTTTCCTTTTTTAGCTTTCATCATTTGTTTTTGGTGTAGGGATTGGATGGTGAGCCCAACGCCCATCTGAAGTAAAACGCCCATTTCTGGACATGCCATTTTGACCACATTTACTTTAGTCTCATTAAATGTTACATTATATGAGTGAATATTCTTTTTGCTTGCTTCATACAAAATTCGGTAAGCACTCAAAACTATGAAGGTCCAGTTTTCTTCTTAACGTCTTTACAACATGAGTGAAATCTTTGCACCAAATACTCTTAGATTAGACAATCTCGGTTTTCATTTAAACCACATTTCAAAAGGGTTTTTTATACAGCGCAGAAGTCGGACTGGATAGCGCAGAAGGGAGTTGGTTGGTGTAGGTGCTTGCACTCTCGCTTTCCAGTCTGACGATTCTGAGTTCGATACTCTGTGAACATGTCGGAATTTTTCGTAAGAAAATTCGTGTGAGTCGGATATACTACCTGACGCTACCTGATGTTGATGAAATAAAAGGTTACCTCTAATACACTCATTAAAATAGTAGACAGTTCACCACTGACTCAATTCAGAGGAATAGGGAAAACTAACAACACTGATGTATATAGGAGCAGCTGGTAGAGCACATGGGAAGCAAACATTCCTTAATATCACTGCTACACCTTGAGTCACCTTTGGCTCGTTGTGTGATTCAGTTAGTTAGAAATCGGTCTTCGATTCGTAAGATAAGTTGACATCATTATAGCTTTGCCTCCTCTTAATTCTCCAGATCCTACTCCTTCTCAAAGTCAATATTGTCATTCAAAATATGGTCGGTACAACCAAAGTCCATTAAGCAAGGAACTTTCTTAGACCCTGAGGTTTTTTGATTTGAAGACGACGAACCAATCATGGCAAATGACATATCCTTTTCCTTTACTTAACTAACATTTGGTTCCTTCGAGGCTGCTCATCTGCTAAGAATCTTGGGAATAAACATCGGAGTACCCTGGTGAGCTCATTTGATAATTTGCGCTCGCTGCTTTGAAAAGCTTTGCTGGGGATGCAATTTAAACCAGCTCTGGTTTTTATCAATTTCTGGATCGATAGTTCTAAACATCTTAACAGTTTTCAAAGGTGATTATCGCTGCATTAAATTGCTGCAATAATTCTTGCAATCGATGGAAAGTTATTGTTTCTTGTCGGTAATGAGGTATCCATATTTAGTTCGTTTAAGTGAAATAAAGGACTTTGGACAAGACATTAATTTTATTGTTTAGACATTTCAAACTATTTCCTTTTAGATTCTACGTCTAGTAGTCCAATAGATTTCTCTAGTCTTAGGAGCTTAACATTCAAAGAGAAGTCTGGTACATTCCAAATCTCTAACTCTGTTTTGGATACACAATATGTTCTTTTTTTAATAGTGGAAGTAATTATTCTAGAGTTTAAGATATTTATTAACCAAGAAACAATGTATCCTTTTACGCTTCAATTGAATTCAGAGAGGTTTCATTCAGTTTGCATTGCGACTAGAGCAACCTAGCCGCACAAAAACATTTAGTTTGGTTCGCGTTATGTAATTTGTCCTGTCATAATCCTTTTATCCTTCCTCGTAATTAAGTAGATTAAATTTAGTAAACCTAGATCGTAGCACATAATACTGCACGGTTTGTTGTAATACATGATGAAGAATAACAGGGTTGTTGTGCTTACATACTGATACGAGTAGTAAGCTGGAGGTAAGCGACTTCTGACACTACATTTCACATCAAATTGTTTTTTGAATACAGTTAAAGAATGAAACTATGAATGACTAATTAATGTATGTATTTATATACAAGAGACATTAACACAGCCTAAGCCCACCTTGAACGATAAACTCCTAGGCTAGTTCCCTAGGAGTATAATAAAGTTAATGCCTTATCCGAAGTCCTTTATTTCACATACAAACTGGGGATATTAATGTCCCTTCAGTACGTTACTTTTGAATTGAGGAGTAAATAGCTTAATACAATTTTAAAACCATCTTCAAAAATATATTCTTGTTAAAAACTTGACTTCTTTACGTTAATTCATCAAAAACGTTATGTAAACTTCGCATGACGTTACTAAAAAAATGCTATGTTCTTTTCCGGGTTCAAAAATAATGCAACCTAACAGAATTGAGAAACTCTTTTTAATCCTGTTTATTCATTGAAAGCGCAACGCAATCCTTCATGTAATGTAACAGAAACTAGCTTCTAAAAAAGAATTATTTCGAAGATATATTGTTTATATAAATTACTAAAATTAATGCAATATTCACAAAACCTCTTTTTTTCAGAGGAACCACAACCACCTGGTCGCCCGATGCTTCTATCTCTTTCCGATCAACAACCTGATGTTTTAACGTTGAAATGGGATAGGCCAACGTCTGATGGAGGTGCCCAAATTACAGGATATATTGTAGAACATCGTCGCATGGGATCCCCTCATTGGGTCCGATCAGTGCCCCAAGTGATCAACATCAATGAGGTGTCTATTAGCGGACTGGAACCAGGATGGAAATATCAATTCAGAGTCTTGGCTGTAAATGTAGTTGGAAAATCCGAGCCCAGCGAGCTTTCCGACCTTCTTACAGTCACGCTGCAAAGAAATGCTATTACTGTGCCTAGATTTAATAGTGAGCTCCCCGAATACATGCACGTGGTGGAGAACGAAAGAGTTGAGTTGAGAATATCTGTAATGGGAACACCTCCTCCAGAAATAAGCTGGTTTAAAGATGGATTTGAAATATTCAGTAGCCGACGAACGAAAATTGTAAGCGACAACGACTCTAGTGTACTGATTTTCCATCAAGTAGCACTAACAGATGACGGAGAAATAAAGTGTACAGCAACTAATCGAGCTGGTCACACATCTACAAAATGCAAGTTGGTTGTCGAAGCCCCTCCAAAGATTCGTCTTCCAAGGAACTATGAAGAAGGTCTAATAGTAGAAGCCGATGAAGTATTAAGGCTGAAAGTTGGTATTGCTGGTCAACCACCACCAGATATACAGTGGTTTCACGAAGGGAAAATAATATCTTCCAAAGATAGTCGATTTGAACTGCAAACGGGCGATAAGAACTCTGCAATTAAGATTAACAATGTTATGCGTCAAGATAGAGGAGAATACACGGTTAGAGCTTCGAATAAGCTGGGAGACGATATTGCTTCATTTTTGGTCACAGTTACTGCGAAACCCGAAGCCCCTGGAAAAGTTAAATTGAAAATGTCAGTAGGAAAGTCAGCTACTTTGACGTGGACTCCGCCTGCAGATGATGGGGGCTGCAAAATCGGCAATTACATTGTCGAATACTATCGAATAGGTTGGAATGTTTGGCTAAAGGCATCTACAACCAGACAACTAACAACCACATTGAATGATCTGATAGAAGGTTCAGAATATAAGTTCAGGGTGAAAGCCGAAAATCCATATGGAGTTAGTGAGCCTAGCATGGAATCAGACATTTTGGTGATACCGGACTCTAAACGAGGAATCCAGAATTTTGAAGAGCCACCCGTTCCACCTAAAAGAAGAACTCTTTCGCCTCTGAGAACTGTCGAAACCCGAGGAACATCACCCCTTCGACCGAAACCGGATTTAAAACTTTTTGAAAGTGAAAATTTGCATTTGGAAATGTCGTATGGAACACCGAACCAAGTATTAGAAACTCCCAAGTTAGAAGCAAATAAATCTTTTAAAAGAAGTCCTAGCCCAATGATTCAGAAACCACAAAAAAAGAAAACCGTTGACGAAGGAACTTCAACTGAAAACGAAAGTACTTCAGGTCTTGTTAAAAAATCATCCAATATAAGCTCCGAAGAGAAGTCACCACCAGTTCTTCGAAAGAGCTCCGATAGAAGAACAAGTTTAGAAAAGGTTATTCAAGAAAGAAAAGCTAGCTTGGAGAGAATGGTGCAAGATAGAAAGGCCAGTTTAGAACAGGAAAGGATAGCAAGCATGGAAAAAGTAAGCTCTAATAATGTCAATCAGGAAAGGAAAGCCAGCTTAGAAATGATTGAATTTGAAAGAAAAGGTAGCTTGGGAGAAAAAGCGGAGTCAATAGCCAGTAACATCAGCTTGGCATTGAGAAGGAGTCAAGAACCTGTAGAGCACGGTGAACTTGTGATCCCCGACAAAATGCCAATGGATAATCTGAAAGTTGAAAAAGGAGTTTCATCCAACGATGAGAAACAATCAGATTTTCAAACTAGTAATGAGTTCTTACTAGTCTTTCATTCAAATCAGCCACCTGGAATAGAAAGTAAGTTTCTTTGAAAAATGTTACTATATAAGGATTTTATTTGAAAAGTACTCCAAAATCTTGAAAACTGCACTCAGAAGAAAAACATTCTAATTACTTTAAGAAATATGAAATAAGCATATTATTAGAATAGTAAGAAGGGGTTCGAATCACGGCGGGGTTATCTCAAAATATCTTTCTTCTTTCCTTCCCTCTAGAAAGTTTCTATGGATAAAGAAAGGCTTCGAAGTGTCTGATTCATAAAGGCCAATGATAATGACGGAAACCTTTAAATTATGTGAAAGGTTGAGATGAGTTCTTGTGTCTGCTTGTGTCATTTCACATATATCAGGAACAGTCTCTTAAAGATGCAAAATTGGTTCATTGTAGAATACAGCTCTAGTGACACATTCTTAAAATTCATGAACAGAAGGTTTTGGTAACGGCTATCACATTCAGAACTTTAACTTCAATAGGTCTCTTAGACTATAAGGTTTCTGTATGGTCTTCTAAGTGGCGGCTTTAAGAGATCTAGTTGTTGGTACTTGCAGGCTCCTCTGAGGCTATATGCGTAGTTAGTCAAGGGACGATTAAAGCCCAAGACTCTGTCTTTATAACATCAGTTCTGCTAAAGGAATGTAAAGAATTACCGGACACACTCGGTAGCCAACAATGCTATGGCGGCCCTTATGGCAGTAATAAATCAGGTTAATTAAATAGTAGATTTACTGGCTGTAGAAGGATTAGACCTCCAAGTATTATGAGACGAAGATCTTTAAACCCATACGGTTACACCCAAAGCGATGATTAGGGGCTATATTAACGTGGTCTCGGACAAAGAGTGGGACAGGTTCTACTGTACGACCAAACATATACGGCTTTTGACAAGAAAGCATCCGGAATTCTGCTGAAAAAAAAAACAGAAACCATATAAAAAATGTATATTCCCTACCGCAGACCACTAGAATATTCGAAGACACGCAAGAAGAATGTGTGCCTAAGTGTAGATTGAGAGCAGGACACTGATGTCTATCTAATGAATTTGAAAGGCAGAAACATCTCGGCAATCATTCGTTGCGGGGATGTCTTACATTAAAACTGTCAGTCTAAACAGTAAGCTATCTTTTTGGAGCGACTGTCAGGCTCATGTGAGGCATAGACAGTTATATATATGCGATTAAAGTATTAGACTGTGAATTTACAACATCAGTTCTGGTAAAGGATTGTATTGCTAAACACACTCTGTAGCAAGAATAACCTGACAATGCTATTAGTACTAGGATACTCACGGATTCAGGGTAACGAAAAAGGGGATCTACTGGCTATACAACGACTAGACCTATACACCCAGAGAAAAAGATTTTTTTAACACAAAAGTGCAGATTTTTATCATTTTTAAAATGTGTTAAAAATCAACACTTTTTGTGAATTTTTAGCATTTTTTGTCTAAAAGTTAGCACAAAGTGCTGATATTTTTTGGATTAGCCATTTTAAATTGTTAAAAATGGTGGATTTTTTAAATTTAACAACTTAAAATTGTTAAAACTTCACACAAAAGTGCGGATTTTTAGCACAAAGGGTCCGCTCAGTACACACTTTGTGTTAAAAATCCGCACTTGTTTGTTAAATTTTAGCACTTTTTTCTCTCGGTGTAAGAATGATGAGGCGACCTTGCTACCTACACTACGAATACAATAAAGAGGATGACTAGGAGTTATCGGTTTTCCTAAAGAATATTATATATTTCATGTACGGGATCCCAATATTCTGAACATTAAATTTAGTGATAACAGTTTTTAATTTTTGGGGTACTTTTCTATTATTTTCAAAATTAATAAGAACATAATCTTTTAGAGCATGATTCCTTTGAACTGGACTTGGAGGAAGCTTTATCACCACCTCGCATTTCAATATCAACTCCCGATCTGTTAACTGCTGAAAGTGAACTACTGAAAGTATTTCCAATGAGAAGGTCTGTTAGTTCAACAGAACTACTTTATGAAAGAGCTATGGCGAAGTTCTATGAAGCTGTAGAATTAGAAGAAGCCGGTCGATCAAGGAAATCTTCGGTGGCTCCGGAGAGAGGAATTTCCGAGTCATCTCAAAGTTATCCGCGTAAACGTCTAGGATCAATGACTGAAGCAGAGAGACTTTCTTTTGAAAAGCGTAGTGAATTTAGAAGGAAGTCTGAAACATCGCAGCCATTGAAGAAATGGGGATCGAAAGATAGCTTTGAAGAAAAAGTTAGAAAGTCGGCAAGGACAGCCTTTTTCGATAACAAGTCGGAAATAGATACGTCTGCTAGTCAAGCGGCATATGATCTTCACAAGAAAACTGAAGAAGAATTGGCGAATAATGTTAAGGAATATGGATCAGACTACACTGCTAGTACCGATGCATCAATGTCTGAGGATGAATCGATGGAAAGATTCAGGAATGAGGTGAGGTCACGTTCAGTAGGAACTGTTGGCACGAGAAGAACGCAGTCGACCGGTCTTGACGCAGCTGATCTTGAAACATATCATCCTAGAGATATGACTGCGGGAGTTTTCACACCTTACCGATCACCTACACCAGACTCATCTGCTGTCGCACTTACCAAACCAGTTCCATTACCTGATCCTAATTTCGTTCCAAAGCCTATATTGAAAAAGATTTCAAAGGAAAACCTCTCCTCAAAAGAAGGAAAGAAAAGCAGGAGAAATTCAAAAGAATTAAACAATCCAGGAAATGGTGAAGAGAAGAAAGAAAAATCTAAAGGGGGGATCAAGTCTTTCTTTAAGAAGAAGGACAAAGGCGAAAAGCCAGAGAAGATTGATCCAAAGGCTGCGGAGGCTGAACGAAAAGCCCAAGAAAAAGCCGATACAGAACTGAAAAGAAAAAGCAGGGAAGAGGAAGAAAGACTCAAAAAAGAGCAACAGAAAATTTCCCAAGAAGAAGCTAAGGTTGTCGTCGATCATTACAGCGACCTGGTGCGGGAAGTCGGCGCAACCAAGAAATACCATGTTCCGCTGTACATGAACAAAGAGGAGTTAATGAAAGCAGCTGAAAAAGCAGGAATGCCCAACGACGATGATGCTGAAGAGGAAGTGAGGCAAACTCTACCTGTAGTTGCACAGCCTCCCCCTCAGCCATCACCGAAACTAAGCTTAAGCGAAAGAAAGCAAATGCAACACGTCCAAAACACAGCTAGCAAGTTAGCTGTAACGAAAGAACAACAAATCAAGAGAGACGATAAGAATTACGATAAGCCCGAAGAAAAGATAACTGTCACTGAAGAGACCCGCGGAAGATCTAAGATCATAAAAGTGAAAAGAATTATCAAGAAACGTGTTCCATCTAGGTCACGTTCCAGAGTTCATGAAAACGGTGGCACTACGGTTGACAATAAAATTGTTGTTGCAATGTCATCGCACATGAACAGTGTTCAGGCTAGATCCGAAGAAAGTAAACCGAAAGAGGAGGACCTTCAACTGGTCCCTGTTAAATCAACGGACGAACTTTTCGAAGAGGCTCAAGACACTATAAAGGCTGCAATTAACTATATTATTGACCTGGGACTGTTCCTATTCGCATGTTATGTTTACATTTTCAAAGATGCTCGTTTTGTCATACCCATCTTAGCTTTAATTATTTACCGACAAATTGGAGACACCATCAAAGGAATGATACCTAATTGGATAAAGCGGAGATTTAGTAGCAGCAGTTAGTTGGTCCGAGTTAGTTTCGTTCATCGTTTTTATTTTCGTTTTCGTTTTCATTTTTTCACAATTTATTATAAACTATTTTACTTTTTGTCTTTATTGTATACTTTATTTGTAATTTAAGGTTGGATTTAATATATTTTATGTTGTAGTTAAATTGGTGGTTTTTCTTTTTGGTTTTTATATGAGAGGTTTTTGGAAAGTAGTTTCTGAAGTTGGAAAGATGTTGGAAAAAACTGGAGGTAGGTTTTGTGCTAGTCTTAATCAAATAAAAACTTTCTAAGACAGACTTGAGAATTGAAAAAGTTAATTCAAATTTATGGTAAAAAGACCTAAATAATTGAAAATCTAAATATTGAAGGCCTTAATGTCTTTGAAACGTTTTAGAATCGGATGAGATTTTCATAACTGAGACTAGCGTGTTAGTGATGATTGGGTGTCTGATATAGTATTTCCGACTGAGTCACGAAAGAAAACAAATATATTAAAAACTGTTACCTTTGCGCTGGGGATCGGACTCAGGATCATCGAGATTAAAGCGAGAGTGCAAGCATCTCCAACAATCTGCGACTCTTTTACTTCATAGGTCCGATAGAGACCTTTGATACAATAAGATGAGGTTCCTGGGGATGCCCAACTAGTACATTGCTACAAAAAACTCGTCCCTAACAATACTATCGTACGCTGTTTTAAAGTCGGTGGTTTAAAATAGATTGTGCGTATCAATCTGGAATAGGAGTCTTCTCAAGTATCTGCCGCAATGTGAAGATTGGTATGTTTTCCGGGTCAGAATTTTTCACAACAAATGAATATTATTTTATTTATTATATTATATACATCGTTACTGAAGAACCTTCGTCAGATTCCAAATAGCAGCGATGTGCCCATACATCTCGGTCACTTGCTGTTCTTCTCCAGTTGGGTATACCTTTCTCCTGGTGTCGTGCTCAACAAGGTCTACCCATCGCTTTCGTTACCGTTCTCTTTTACGGGTACCATCTGGTTGCATTGAGAAATCTTTTTTGGCTGGAGCATTGCCCGTCCATCCTTGCAACATGTCCTGCCCACCGAAGACGCCTCGTCTGGATTCTTCTCAACTATTCGTTCTGGTGGTTACATAGCTGGTATAACTCGTGGTTGTATCGTATCCTCCATTCATCTTCCACGAATAAGGCTACGAGGTCGACCGGAATATCATATTCAAAATCTGTTCGCCAAAACTATCCTTGGCTTTACTTCCACTCTGATGTTGTTGTCGGATGTTTCCCCAGAACCCAAAAAGATTAAATTTTTCATAACTTCCAGATCGTAACTACCAATGTTGACAATCGCTCCCACTTCGTTGTAAATTCTTTCTTTACGACTTTAGACCATATATATTTGGGTTTTCCTTTTTGTCTTTTGTCGAAAATCTCGGACAGTTTGGAACTTGCTTGAGGTTTCTCCAGAGGCTTTGACACCACTACATGTGTTCCGCAGTGTCATTTGGTATATAGTTTGATGAGCTAGCTTGGGATGCCAAAATGGTTGATTGAGCGGAATGGCTCTTCTCTGATGTGTGTGTCGTACGCTTGTTGAAAGTCGATGAAGGAAAGTGAAAAGTTGATCGGTAGTCGACTTTCCAGGCATGAAACCAGGCATTGATAGGGACCGACAATGCGTATGACGTGTGGTTTCAATAATGGAAGCTAGGATCTTGTAGGCAACTTTAATGCCTCGATAGTTCTTGCAAACACTCTTCGAAAGCGTCGTTGAAAGAAGGCCCTGCTATCTTCAACAGTTCAGCTGGTATGCCGTCATTTTCTTCGCTCTTGTTGTTCCTTAACATCTGGATAGCTGAGTCTACCTCTGATCTTGTGAGTGGAGGGACATCCTCGTTGTTTTGGAAATCATATGATGGTTGTTCTTCTGCTTTTGTGGGGGCACTGCTTTTTACACCGTTCAGCAGCTCTGATAAAAAGTATTCCTATCGTTTGAGTCGTTTTAGGACTTCCTAATTGCTGGTTAATAAGTCTCCGTTCTTGTCCTTACATGTTGTCACTGGATTTTATTTATTCCGTTGTCGGTTGGCGTTTTGACAGAACTTACGAGTCAAGTTCCTATCAGTCATAAATTCCAGCTCTTCGAACTGCTGTTTCTCGAAGCCCCTTTTCTCTTTCTGATGTAGAGCAGGATTGCAGCTGCTAACTGGTAATATTTATATAATTGATTTTAAATTAATTGTAAAATTCCAACCTTTAACTAAAATATTTATGGCTGAAATATATTCTTGACGGTTGAAGTTGGGAAGCTAGAAAACACTTAATGTTCATTGATCCGGAGTGATCCTTTTATAGATTATTCTGCGAAGAGGTTCACCACGAAAATAAATTTTATACAAGTTATGTTAGATTTCTTATTTGGAAATGTACCAGTAGAAGCTAGGCTCTACAATTATAAGGACACATATGTTTCTCAAGTTGCTAGAAGAAGTATTAAGATAATAAGAATAGACGAACTTTTTTTCACCAACCTGAAAGCTAAGCGTCGTACTTCTAAACTCACTTTCTTTCCAGAAATGTCTAAGACATACTCTGAGTGATCATGAGTCAAAATTTTATAATTTTTAAATAATCTTAACAAAAATCTTTCCGAGATTTATGAAAAAATTTCAATTAACAATTTTCAGAAATGTCTAGAACATACTCTGAGTGATCATGAATCAAAGTTTTAAGTTTTTAAAATAATCGCAACAGTCCGTATTTCCAAGATTTATGTATTCCATTTAAAAAGCCAGTGAAGCCAAAATCTGAAGGTTTTTTAAAAAGGGAATATTTTTTACGGACACAGACGCACTTGGAAGGACATTCAGCATTATTTAGTTGGAAAGGATAATAAGAATACAGAATAAACAATGATGGTTATGTCTGTCCTTTAATTGCTTCTGTCAATGGCTCGTGAATTCTCCAACAACCAAAAATTAATTATGAAATAAATCAATTTATTATGTTATGTAATTTAAAAATAACAAGATGAAATACATACCTGAAACCAAATTATTTATTGAATTTTTAGGGTTTTTGTTGTTGAAAAAAATACCCTTATGTAC
>JXPG01044090.1:0-14436 GCA_001015175.1 Megaselia abdita | reverse complement strand
AAGAACCTTAGATTTAAGAGCGAAGACAATCAACTCAACAATACTCAACTAAATGTATGAGGGACATTGAGAAATGTGTTATTTCGCTTCCTTAGTTTTAGCTCTTCAGCTATTTCATAAAAATCGAAAGGACAAGAAATCGCCAGGGGTAACATGAAGATTTTGAAAGAAAATTTGTTTCTAAAATCTTCTAAAATTATGACGAAGCGTACTTTCTAAAAGCCTTTAAAAATTATAAAAAAATCTCTAAAATCATAACAAAATATTAAAGTCTTTGAAAAAACGGTTAAATGTTATTAAAAATTCTTGAGAGATATTCAGGGAAGGCGCTATTCAGTTTTTTAAACTCTCTGTTCCAAAGTCCGTTGTTGGTTAACTTAGAAACAAACGACAGAAATTAACTACATCAAACGCTACAATATCTAAACTACCACTTCCTTAAATATCAAGATTCAATCCCTGACATAGCTCGTGGTAGCCTTAAATCTCGTNCAATATCTAAACTACCACTTCCTTAAATATCATCAAGATTCAATCCCTGACATAGCTCGTGGCAGCCTTAAATCTCGTACACCTCTAACCACAACACCATTAGATACCTCGTAGTTCATCTATGGCTCACGTTAAAGTAAAGTGTTCAAAGAGTTTAAAACTTCGTTAAAATTGAAGTGAGAGAACCTTCATCATCCATAATCTATTAAAAAATCCACAAGAAACCAGAATTTTTATTAAACTTTTCAAAAGTCTTCCTCAAAAATGTCTTCAAAACTAATAAGTTTTTTAATTCTTATAAAATTATATCCACCTTCTGTATTATTTCTTTAAAAAAGAAAAAGTCTTTTTAAAGAAAATTCGAAAGAAAGAAAATTCCGAAAGCATTTGCATCGTTATAGATACCAAAAGTTTACGTAAAGAATAACTAAGTAATAACAACTTACAACTTGTTTCATTCATTTGTGCCTATTGACGTCGACAAAATCACAAATATAGAGGAGAGAGAAAAGCAACAAAACAGAATGCGAAAGTAAACGACTGATTCTCCTCCAAAGTTCTAGGTTTTTTAAAGTAAAGCGCAAAGCTATTAGATCGCGCTTTGTAGTTTTTGCTTTGAATTGTCAACGGATTATCTGAGGAATTCTTTTGTTTGTTTGTATGTTCGTTGGTTTCTGACATTTGATATTGGATAAACAGCAGTAACAAAACATCTGCGATGATACTATGACACGAAGGGTGTTTTTCTCATATTTAATGGCGTCAGGGTGTCTTCCTCCAGGATTATCTAGATTTTTTGGCGGCCAGTTTGTCTGTCTTGATAAATGTGATATCATGATAGATATTGATAGTCGTTGTTAACGGAGAAGGTGTGGAAAGAAACACATTTTGTTTATTAGATATGGTAATTCCTTTGTTCTAATGAACTACTAAGTCGTATTGACTATTGACATGTCTGACGTTTAGACTAGACTGTTCGTTTTTTTGTTTCCATTTCCAAAGCTTTTCATTTTAGGGCGATAAATATTTGTTCGTAATCTTACTGAAAATAGATGATATTATAATGTCCTTCATAAAAATAGAAATCTAGAAAAAAACAATTACTTTTTATCAAACAAAGGAACCACCTGAAGAATCAGGTTTAATCAATTTGAAAACAACACAACAAGAAATTTTTCAACACAACAAGAAATCAGCAACAACAAAATAATTTCAAAACAAAGTCAATGTGTTTTAATGACTCCTATTTTTTGTTTCTTTTCAGATTTATTTTAAAAATATATTTATAATTAGCTAAAATGGAGGACGGCTGGATTAAAACCGTCGATGAGGCATTAAACTTCTTCGGGACAGACAACGAAAGAGGTTTAACTTTAGATCAAGTTAAGAAGAACCAAGCTAAATATGGTCTCAATGGTAAGTTTCTTATTGTTCTACAAAAGTTGTGAAAACTTTATGTATAATTCACTACAAAAAAAACCCTCAGTGAACACAATTTACATGAATGAAATTGCTTGTTTCAACGCAGATGGATGAAATAATGGTTGTGATGTCAAGGTTGATAACGTTGTTGAAAAGGGATGTAATTAAGAGGTGATGAAATCGTTTAATGTAATGAGCTTCCTCAATCTTTTTTACAATGAATGAAGGTTGAGGTTGGAAGAATACTTTTCTGCGATGTCATTCACACAGCTTTTACCCATTGGTCCAGAAACAGTATTCCTTGTTCTGAGATTAAGACATATTGCTGTAAGAGAAATAGAAACCTTACCATGTTCAGGAGCAATATCTTTTGAACAGAAGTAGGTTTATGACATGGTAAACAAATTTAAAGGTTATATTAATATTTTTATCAACATTTAGTAATATCTGACTTTTTCTTTTGTTTCTTATCTATTGAAGTTCATAATTCTTGACCACGCCCAACAAACATCCTTCGGAAGAAGAAGAAATGTCATTAAGAATTATTAAATATTTCGTGGAGGATTATTTTCAACTTCAGCAATGTGCCATATGCTTTCCATTTAGAAATATTTCCAAGAATTAATAAAAAAATAACTTGAAAATATAGCTAAAGCAATAAAATGTGTAATGTTTTCAGAAATTATTCCTTATATTTTAAAGATAAGAAAAGTCTTGTGAGTCAAGGCGTTAAAATTCAAAATTTGCAAATATCTAACTCTTCAAGATTTTGTTTTAATTTAAATTTTATTTTTTTATAATTAGATCTCTTTTCGGTTAAATTATCAAAAACGTAGAAATAAAATATTGCTTGTTTTCTATCTTCGAAATTTAAATTTTGTTGTAATAAATATTTTTTTTGGTGCGAAAATTAACTTAATTTTAAATAACATATTTTCGATGATTCCTGCACAATTATAACTTTTCGACATTACAATAAAGTCAAATTACTTAAAAATTAAGTGATTTCATGGAAATGTGTTTTAGACTTTTACTTCGGTGTTAAAATTTCAATTTTTAATTGATATTTTTTTTACTTTTTATTACTAAGATCTCTTTTCGGTTAAATGATCAAAACGTAAAAATAGTGTCAATATTTAAAGAAAGTAAAGCACAATATTTTTGCTCAAACTTATGAAAGAAAACTTTGTTTATTGTTTATTCTTCCAAAGATTTCGAATTTCGTACCTTAAACCTTAAATTTGGTTTAAAAAAATATATTTGTTTCGAAAAGTAATTCCCATCTTATCCAATTTATTTTTTTAATGTTGAAATTAAAAATAAATANCCATCTTATCCAATTTATTTTTTTAATGTTGACATTAAAAATAAATGNGTAAAGCACAATATTTTTGCTCAAACTTATGAAAGAAAACTTTGTTTATTGTTTATTCTTCCAAAGATTTCGAATTTCGTACCTTAAACCTTAAATTTGGTTTAAAAAAATATATTTGTTTCGAAAAGTAATTCCCATCTTATCCAATTTATTTTTTTAATGTTGAAATTAAAAATAAATAATTTATTTTTCCAATATTTTTTCTTCTAAAATTTATTGATGATATTGATTTAAAAATTATATTTTAAAAACAAATTAATATATTTAATAAAAACAAACTCTAATTTAAAAAAAGAAACACAACATTTTTGAAAAGCAAAGTCAGCACTTAAAAACTTCTGACTTTAAACATTAATTTTATTAATACAATGTCTTATTTTAAATTATATTCTACACACTTTTTAGAAATTGATTGGTTTTAAACCTGACAAAATCTCGAACAAACATTGAAAATGGTTCACATGATTGTCTCAAATCTTCTCAAAAGTAAGATTATTTGAGGCTGTTACCCTTTTACTTAAAGATAGTTTTAACTTTCTTTTTGAAACGTCGGTACGGTTTTTTTTAACTTTTACATCATTCAATTTTTCAAAAAAAATTTATATATATTTTTTTAAAGGAATTCCTTTGAATTGAAACATTTTTTATTATTTTTGTTTTTAAATTATTTTTTACAAACTTTCTTGATATTTTCACTTTTTAAACTGAAAAAATCTAAAATTAAAATAATTTACATGTTTTATATATCTTCTTAAAAAGAGTGTTTATTTAATTGACGCTGTTTTACATTTTCTTAAAAGTTCATTTTTAATTTCTTTTTAAATGTGTTTTGGTATATGTCGAATTCGATTGTCAGCTCAAAGACATATTTTTTCCGAAAAAAAATCTTTCATGCCCTTAGACATGATTTGCCTAAACTTTTATAGCTCTAAAGATAAAAAAGCTCCAGAACAAATTTCCATAGCTACTCCATTTTTTCTTACTTCTTCTGACAGTTTTGTTAAATTCCATATTTAAATCAAGAACTTAGTGAATTTTGAATGAATCTTATTTGATTTGATTTCAATTATAAAGTAGAACTGAAAGTGACTGTTATGACATTGTACGCCCACACTATTTATCTACAAAGGTTACTAGGGTGTAATCATGACATCTAAAACTATTTTCTATTTACAATGTAGTTTGAGTTAATATTCTTAACTTAAATTACATTCTTAGTTGTTTTCTTTCGATCTTCCGTTGACTCCTGCAAAAAAATACAACAGCAATTTTTCCCTTATCCTCCTCTTCCGACCATACTTTTCCACTTCATAAAATGTCAGTTTCATGCCAAGGACTTTAATAAGAACATCATCATGACCTCTAAGCAATCTGTCATTTCTGCATGTTATTTCTTGTCATTGTCGTCTCTCTTGTAAAACAAATGTTATAACAAAACCCAACGACTGTTAATTTACCCCCAAAAGATCAATGTCTATAAACATCAAAAAATGCAATAAAAAAGAAAAGACACAAAACATCAATGAATATTTACGAGAGCATTAATTTGAGCAATTCGATAATTTCAAAATCTTTGAACTAATTTCCTTACAAAATTCTGGGAAAGAAACAATTACATCTTTCGTAAAGATAAACAACCAAAACCTCAATACAATAAATACTCCCAATATTGCAGCAACATCATTTATCCAACCCACAATCCATCCAAAGGAAATGAAAATAAACCTAAGAACACAAATTTTCAAACAAAAAATTTATATTTCTTTCTTTTTGAATTTCAGAACTACCCACTGAAGAAGGCAAAAGTATATGGCAATTAGTTTTAGAACAATTCGATGATCTTCTTGTTAAAATTTTGCTTTTAGCTGCTATTATTTCATTCGTAAGTATTGATTTTTGATTACCATTTGATTTGATTTGACTTTATTTGCTTCTTCTGAATAAATGAAATGATTGACTGAGGCAGTTTGTTTGGGTTTTAAGAATCTTCATTGAGTAAACAAAAGATGAAATTTATGTTCTGTTTCTTTTTATTAGAATAACATTAATATTTTAATTCATATTAAAGTGTCGAAAAAGTGAATTATAGTTTTTATGATTCGTGGGAGTTCTTTTGTTAATTGAGGAAGTTGTTGTTGGGTTTTGCCCTAATAACTTGAAGAAATTATGGTTATTGGTGGAAAGAGAAAATTAAGAATAAGATTATTAGAAAAGCTTTGAATATGTCCTCCTTTTTTGAAATATGAGCAAATATAAAAAAGGGTTTTAAATTTTAAGAGTAACTTTTTGCAAGATTATTATTTCATTTCTAAGAATTTTAATAATAAAAGGTTTGCAATAATTTAAAAAAAAAAGAATAAAAGTAAGTTTTCAAATAAAGATGTAAAATTNNTAAAATTAAAAAAAAAAAAAAAACAAAAAATGGAATTAAAAAGTGTTGTAAATTTTAATATTTGACTTCCAAAAATTTTTTTGAATATAATTTAAAAGTGGTTTAATTTTTATATTTAAATAGTTTTTTGCTTGATATTGCTAGATAATATTTCTATAATTTATATATTTGAGAAATTTTAAAAAATATTTGTTTGAANCAAAAAAGTTAAAACACAAAAAAAGAAAAAAAAACACTTTTTTTAAAAATAAAAATCTTAAAAAAACCATACCTATTTTAAACTCTGAAATAGGACATTTTAATCAATATTATACCGTTATTGCTTTAATTTTGTTAAACATTTAAATTTGCAAATTTGATGTTTTTTTTTTGTAAAGAAAAAACTAAAATCAATATTTAAAAATTTTTTGAAAATATTTTTTTAAAATTTTTTTTAAAGTTTCTATTTTTGAACTGAGTTTTAATAAGTTTCGGAAATTTGGTTAACGCAAACAACAAATAGTAAGTAACAATAGCAAAATAAAACAAAATTGAGATAATTTTTAATATTTATATTTTGAAATTTTAAAAATACTAAATAAATATTTTTTAAAATACTTTGAAATTTGTAAAAATAACAGGATGTCTGATTGTTTGTATAGTTTAAAATTTGATGTAATGTTTTATGTTTATAGAAAAATTATAAATTAAAAAGAACTNTGAAAATATTTTTTTTTAATTTTTTATAAAGTTTCTATTTTTGAACTAAGTTTTAATAAGTTTCGGAAATTTGGTTAACGCAAACAACAAATAGTAAGTAACAATAGCAAAATAAAACAAAATTGAGATAATTTTTAATATTTATATTTTGAAATTTTAAAAATACTAAATAAATATTTTTTAAAATACTTTGAAATTTGTAAAAATAACAGGATGTCTGATTGTTTGTATAGTTTAAAATTTGATGTAATGTTTTATGTTTATAGAAAAATTATAAATTAAAAAGAACTTTAAGATTAAAATTCATAAATGTTTAAATATTAAAGATAATTAGAACAGTTAAAAACAAATATTGAAT
Organism: Megaselia abdita; assembly: GCA_001015175.1. NCBI lineage: Eukaryota > Metazoa > Arthropoda > Insecta > Diptera > Phoridae > Megaselia > Megaselia abdita. The sequence continues at coordinate 7,698 of JXPG01044090.1, read as the reverse complement.
TAGAAATATCAAATTTTCAAAGTTAAAGTTAAATATTTAATTTTAAGAATTGTCAAATTTAAGACAAATATTTAAGAATAATACAAATGGAATCAACATTTAACAAAAAAATATAATTTATAAATCAATTCGAAGATGAATGTCATCTTTGGTGTTTAAAAATGTAAACCATGTTTTTTTTCTTTTAAGTTTTAATACAAACAAGAACTGTTTAAGTTATTCAGATTTTATTTTGTTTTTTGAAATCTCGAAATTAAATTTTTATGATATGTCTAATTTTAAAAGTTTCACTATTAAGGATTATTTTGGATTTTTATATTTTAAAAACAAGTAATTTCAAAATTGTTTCAATATTAGAATTTCAAGAGGTAATTAAAATACAAAAAACTTTGAAGTTTTCAAAATATTGTCTTTTTTCAAATATTAAAGTTTTAAGATTTATATTTTTAAAAAAATATAACAAAGTAACAAGAAATTGAATTAACAAACAATTTTGTCAATTTAAATTCCAAAAATGNTGAATTAACAAACAATTTTGTCAATTTAAATTGAAAAAAAAATTTTAATTTTAATAAAAAATATATTGCTTGATAAACCTTTAATTTTTTAAAGATTTTTTTAATAAAATTTAAATAAAAACACATTTAAAAAAATAATATTTTAAACCTTTGAAGATAAATTGCATAAAATTATGTTTTTATATATTTTAAAAACAAGTGATTTTAAAATTGTTTAAAATTAAATATTAATAAAACTCGTAGAGTTCAAGACTTGTAACAGTTATAAGTTAAATATTTGTACTATTTAAAAAACATGCATTTTTTTCTGTTGAAATAAGAATATAAAAAATAGTGTAAGCATTTCTGAAAACAGTTTTTTAATATTAAATATTCTACAATATAAATATTAAATATAACAAAATATTTTGTACAACTTAAAAAGAAATATACAAAAAATNTATAAATATTAAATATAACAAAATATTTTGTATAACTTAAAAAGAAATATACAAAAAATAATATTAAAAAATAAAGAAATTCAAAATAAAAAAAGTAAAAGTACCATCGATAAATATGAAAATATTGTAGTAATTTAAATGAAACAAAGTAATAAAACAGAAGCTTTTGCTTTCCAACATTCTTTTTCCGCAAAACCCCCTCTACCAAACAGTAACCTTCTAAATAAATAAAACTTGGCTGACTCTTGAATAGCGCATTATCGCGCATTATAAAAATTCATAGCAAAAAGTGCGTTTCAACTTTGTAGCTTATAATGCAATTATAATACGGTAGGAGGTGGCTTATTCTAATAAAAATTAGCTTCTGAGTTTTTTTCTAATAATAAAGTTTTATAATATAAACTTTAACCAAAAAAGAGCAAATTCTACTCAAATTACAAAAACGAACGAAAAATATGACCAATCTTCCCAGTCACCCGCAACCGAAACCACAAAAACAAACAAAAGTTCCATTGGAGATAGAAAACTCCCTCCAGCAAAGCTTTCACGTTTCGTGACAACCAGATTAGTTATAAACTTGGATGATTCGTTGTGTTTCCAAGTTCGTTTCAAATTACAAATTAAATGAAAAGTTCTCAGAGAAAACTGAAATTAAAATCCTTGACAAAAACTTAATAGAGACGACAAAACAGACACTCAAACATAGTCAAGAGGTGGACACAAGAAATGTCGAGTCGACATTGAAAAGAAAACCCCAACTAATAGAGACATCATGCAACAACAAAAAATCACCTTCAAGCATCAACCCTTTTCACCGCCTAGATTGAATCACATCAAAGGAGTGGAAAGGAAAGGGAAAAACCTAATCGATTACCATTCTTGAATGCTCCTCGTCTCTCATTCCTAAAAACGATAGAGAACCCAGAAGCAATTACCAAACAAAAAAGTGAAAAGGTTGACCTATAAAAATAATTTATATTAAACACTACGAACGAATGACGAAGACTATTACAATGGTGATGTTCTCTAACTAAGTGAACTACAAATACAGCACCTTTGGCTGTAGGGTGTTCCCGTTAAATGTTTGTTTTCCTTGTTTATTTAACTTAGAATTATTTTGCTCAATTACTCTTAGATTTTGTATTTCTTCTTTTTTTTGTATGGGTTTTGGAATAATGTTATTGAGTTTCTCTTTTTTGGGAAATTTAAAAAAAATCATAAAGTGTTGTTTTGTTATAAATTATAGGCAATATATTTCTGAATAAAATAAATCTCAAAAATTGCTCAAATTATANGCTCAATTACTCTTAGATTTTGTATTTCTTCTTTTTTTTGTATGGGTTTTGGAATAATGTTATTGAGTTTCTCTTTTTTGGGAAATTTAAAAAAAATCATAAAGTGTTGTTTTGTTATAAATTATAGGCAATATATTTGTGAATAAAATAAATCTCAAAATTGCTCAAATTATCCTGCGCAAAAATGATTAATTATATTTACTTTGTTTAAAAAAAATAAAACAAAACTTTTAAAAACATTCGAAGACATATTCCATTTTTAATGTATAAAAAAGAGTCATCTTCAAAAAGTGTTTATTTACAATTATATTTTAATTATTAAAAAAAATTATATTAATTAAACAAAAATTTTCAGGAAATAAGACACAAAATTAGTATAAATAAAAAAATATAAAGAAAAATTGAGATTTAAATATATTTTAAAATAAATTAAATTTTGTTTGTTTTTTATTCTTTGCGTTTCTTATAAAAATAAAAAGAAACAAAAGCCTTAAATAACATTGAAATTTAAAGACATATTCTAAAAAATACCTCAATTCTTTTTAATGTAAAAAAAATAATTAAAAAAACATTTAACAAAAAATCCAAACTAATCTAATATTCTCAAGACTTTTTTGAAATTCTAGTAGAAAAACCGTAGATATTTAGATTTTAAAAGTCTTGAAAAGTTTAGTTTTCCAAATTATCTAGAAACAAGTCATCTTTAAAACTAATAGTATATAAAAAACATGTTAAGAAAATAAAATATATTTTTAATATATAAAAGGAAAATAAAGAAAAAATAAGACTTAAATATAATTTTGTCATTGAGTACCATTTTTTTAAAAATATTTTTTGTCTTCCTTATAAAACTGAAAAAGAAACAAAAGCTTTCGAAAACATTCAAATTCAAAGACATACTCTAAAAAATATGTCTTTTTAATTTTATTATAAAAAACTGAAAAAGAAACAAAAGCTTTCGAAAACATTCAAATTCAAAGACATACTCTAAAAAATATGTCTTTTTAATTTTATTATAAAAAACTGAAAAAGAAACAAAAGCTTTCGAAAACATTCAAATTCAAAGACATACTCTAAAAAATATGTCTTTTTAATTTTATTATAAAAAACTGAAAAAGAAACAAAAGCTTTCGAAAACATTCAAATTCAAAGACATACTCTAAAAAATATGTCTTTTTAATTTTATTATAAAAAACTGAAAAAGAAACAAAAGCTTTCGAAAACATTCAAATTCAAAGACATACTCTAAAAAATATGTCTTTTTAATTTTATTATAAAAAACTGAAAAAGAAACAAAAGCTTTCGAAAACATTCAAATTCAAAGACATACTCTAAAAAATATGTCTTTTTAATTTTATTATAAAAAACTGAAAAAGAAACAAAAGCTTTCGAAAACATTCAAATTCAAAGACATACTCTAAAAAATATGTCTTTTTAATGTTTATTATAANTTTATTATAAAAAACTGAAAAAGAAACAAAAGCTTTCGAAAACATTCAAATTCAAAGACATACTCTAAAAAATATGTCTTTTTAATTTTATTATAAAAAACTGAAAAAGAAACAAAAGCTTTCGAAAACATTCAAATTCAAAGACATACTCTAAAAAATATGTCTTTTTAATTTTATTATAAAAAACTGAAAAAGAAACAAAAGCTTTCGAAAACATTCAAATTCAAAGACATACTCTAAAAAATATGTCTTTTTAATGTTTATTTAATGTGGAAACTTCTATACTTTTTATATCATCTTTAAAGTGTTTTGTTAATTCTTATGTTTCCCAAAAAAAAAACCTTCAATTTCGAATATGTATTCAAAACTTAATTTTTAAAAATAATATAAAAAATAGCAAACATTAATAATGAAAAAGAAAAAACTTAGAAATAATAATAAGACAAGAATTAAAAAGAAATTAAACAAATTTTTATAAAAAAATGTAATCCTTAAATATTTTTTTTATATTATTTATCTTGTTTATAACAAACGTCTTTCAAAATTCTAGTTTCAAAATCTTTCTTATTTTTTAAAAAGATTTTCGAAATTGTGTACAAGATTTTGTGATATTTTAAGATTTCGTAAGGGTTTTATTTTTTTAGATTTTGAAAACATTTTATTATTTTATAAAAGTATTAGACATTTGATTAATATTAGAAAAAAACACATTCTTAAAATGTTCTTGTCTGGAAAAAATCTTTTAAAATTTACCGTTATAAAACAATTAAAATCCTTTCTAAATCCTAAACAAAAAATCCTAAAGAAATCTTAAAATCTGCCACAAAATCTTGTTCCCAAATCAATCTTACAAAGAAAAAAAAAGAAGACCCACCCTACAGTCAATCTAAAAAAACATAAAAAGCAAATAAACTAACTACCAACTAGTTACCACTTTTAGAATATTAATGAATGAAATAATAACCGTCATTCTCTTTTGTTGTGTTTCCACAGATTTTGGCCTTGTTTGAAGAACATGAAGATACCTTTACAGCTTTCGTAGAACCCTTAGTTATTTTACTTATTTTAATTGCAAATGCGGTGGTCGGTGTATGGCAGGAACGTAATGCCGAGTCAGCCATTGAAGCTCTGAAGGAATACGAACCAGAAATGGGTAAAATCGTAAGACAAGACAAATCTGGTGTACAAAAACTCCGTGCCAAGGATATTGTCCCCGGTGACTTGGTTGAAGTCTCCGTCGGTGACAAGATCCCAGCTGATATCCGTATCACCAAGATCTTCTCTACCACCCTTCGTATCGATCAATCTATCTTGACTGGTGAATCTGTTTCCGTCATCAAACACACTGATGCCATCCCAGACCCAAGAGCTGTCAACCAAGACAAGAAAAACATTTTGTTCTCAGGTACCAATGTCGCCGCTGGTAAGGCTCGTGGTGTTGTCGTTGGAACTGGTTTGAACACTGCCATTGGTAAGATCCGTACTGAAATGTCTGAAACCGAAGAAATCAAAACTCCCCTCCAACAAAAATTGGACGAGTTCGGTGAACAATTGTCTAAGGTCATCTCTGTTATTTGCGTTGCTGTCTGGGCTATCAACATTGGACATTTCAACGATCCAGCTCACGGTGGATCATGGATCAAGGGTGCCGTCTACTATTTCAAAATCGCTGTCGCTTTGGCTGTCGCTGCTATCCCAGAAGGTCTCCCAGCTGTCATCACCACTTGTTTGGCTTTGGGTACCCGTCGTATGGCCAAGAAGAACGCTATTGTCCGTTCCTTGCCATCTGTTGAAACTTTGGGTTGTACTTCCGTAATTTGCTCAGATAAGACCGGTACATTGACCACCAACCAAATGTCCGTCTCCCGTTTGTTCATCTTCGACAAAATCGATGGAAACGATAGCGCTTTCACTGAATTCGAATGTACTGGATCCACTTACGAACCAATCGGTGACTTGTTCTTGAATGGACAAAAGGTTAAGGCCGCCGATTTCGATACCCTCCAAGAACTCGCTACCATCTGTATCATGTGTAACGACTCCGCTATTGATTTCAACGAATTCAAGAACTGCTTTGAAAAGGTCGGTGAAGCTACTGAAACCGCTTTGATCGTCTTGGCTGAGAAATTGAACCCCTTCAGTGTCAACAAATCTGGTTTGGACCGTCGTTCAGCCGCTATTGCTGTCCGTCAAGAAATTGAAACCAAGTGGAAGAAAGAATTCACCTTGGAATTCTCCCGCGATCGTAAATCTATGTCTTCTTACTGTACTCCATTGAAATCCTCTCGTCTCGGAACTGGACCAAGATTGTTCGTCAAGGGTGCCCCAGAAGGTGTCTTGGACCGTTGCACACACGCTCGCGTCAATGGACAAAAAGTACCACTCACCAGCTCCCTCAAGAACAAAATCTTCCAACTTACTGCTCAATACGGTTGTGGTCGCGATACTCTCCGTTGTTTGGCTTTGGCCACATCTGACAGCCCAATGCGTCCCGATGATATGGACTTGGGAGACTCCACTAAATTCCATCAATATGAAGTCAATCTTACCTTTGTTGGTGTCGTTGGTATGTTGGATCCCCCACGTAAGGAAGTCTTCGATTCTATTGTCCGTTGCCGTGCCGCTGGTATCCGTGTCATTGTCATCACTGGTGATAACAAAGCCACCGCTGAAGCTATCTGCCGTCGTATTGGCGTTTTCGGTGAAGATGAAGATACTACTGGAAAATCTTACTCTGGACGTGAATTCGATGACTTGTCCCAAGGTGAACAAAAGGCCGCTTGCGCTAGAGCTCGTCTCTTCTCTCGTGTAGAACCTTCTCACAAATCCAAGATTGTTGAATTCTTGCAAAGCATGAACGAAATCTCCGCTATGACTGGTGATGGTGTCAACGACGCCCCTGCCTTGAAGAAAGCTGAAATTGGTATTGCCATGGGTTCCGGTACCGCTGTCGCTAAATCCGCCGCTGAAATGGTCTTGGCTGATGATAACTTCTCATCCATTGTATCCGCCGTTGAAGAAGGTCGTGCTATCTACAACAACATGAAACAATTTATCCGTTATCTTATCTCCTCCAACATTGGTGAAGTCGTCTCTATTTTCTTGACTGCTGCTCTTGGTCTTCCAGAAGCTTTGATCCCAGTACAACTCTTGTGGGTCAACTTGGTAGGTTTTTTTTACTTTAAATTTTGCGTATTTTGTTTTTATTTTTGTTTTTTTCTAAAAAGGTCACTGATGGTTTGCCAGCTACTGCTTTGGGCTTCAATCCACCTGATTTGGACATCATGGACAAACCACCCCGTAAGGCTGATGAAGGTTTGATCTCTGGATGGTTGTTCTTCCGGTGAGTTTACTTTTTTGTTGTTGTTAATTTGGGAAGAAGTTGGGGTTTGAAGGTATTTTGAGTTAGACGGTTGTTCGGGTTTTAGGGAAAAGTATGGTTATTTTAGTTAAAGTTTCGGGGAAAATCCGAACAAATAAATAAGTCAAAGTTGAAGCATCACTATTAAATCGAAAAAAAAGACATTAAAAATAAATATTTTAAATTATTTGATTAGCTCGGAAAGTTTAAAAATATATTTTTAAAGCAGATAAATAAATTAGATTAGAAACATTTCGTGAAAATATTTTACAAAATATGTTCAAGGCGTTAAAAAGTGCTTACAAAATATTTGAAATATGAAACAATATTCGCTAAGGAAAAAAAAACAAATTTTGTGAAATGAAAATACCAGACAAATGTTATATAAAACATAAAATGGAATTAGAAATGTTAAAGCAGGGATAATTTTGTGAAATTCTTGTAATAAATATTTTAAAAAAGCTCCTTAAAACATGACAAATTTTAATAAATAAAAATACTCCTTAAAAAATATGAAATATTTGAAGAAATATACCTTTTTAAACATATTCAATAAAAATAAATAAATTTTAAACAATTAGGATTACTTGAGTTGTTTTGAATAAATATTAAAATGAAGCGGTGCAGTAGAAC
>JXPG01044089.1:0-13538 GCA_001015175.1 Megaselia abdita | reverse complement strand
GATAAATTTAATGCTAAGTTCCCGAATATACCTTAGCTTAGGGAGTCTCCCCTCTGCTGGTTAAAATTGGCTCCACGAAATAACATTCCGGACTTAAAGTCCATGGACATAACGCCCAAATTTTTGTATGGAAATTTCGGGCTTTATGACGTTAATTATTCGGGCTTTGTTTCTTAAGTTTTGGGTTTTATGTCATCGGGCTTTATTTCAATTTTAGTCAATGAAACAAAATCTAAACAAACGAGAAAAACGCCCAAATTTGTTCGGGATTTATGTCTGAAAAATTCCGGCAATATTACATACCCGAAAAAACATTATTTCGTGTTTTTTAAAATCTTGTTTCATATTTCAAATGGNTCTGAATCCGCCTTTACTACTAAACAGAATCTAAGCATTACTTAAACACAAAATTACCAAAAAATTAAACAATTGTTTATTTAACCACATTATGCATAGAAGAGCTCTCTGAAAGCTCTTATATATCCATGCAGAGGGCTTGAATTTCCAGCTATTTTAGTAAATGTTTACTAAATGTGGACAAGAGCCTTCGGTTCTACCTGGGTAGATATGAACACAAATTTATATATACGAAAACATAAAAATGCGTTAATACCTAAAATTATGTGCTACAATCGGAGAGTTTTTATGTGCTAGAACATATAACGGAGGATTACCAAAATATATGTAAAGTCCCTATATTTTGTGGACCATATCATGTTCATGTTAAATATATTTTGTGTTGTTGCCTAAATTTTTGGGTTTTCACCTAATATGTTGTAACGCCAGGAATCACTTTTCGGAGTGTATGAAACTGCTGATTTTAAATTGACCTTTAAAGTCAAAAAATCATATCTTTCTTTAAATAGGCGTAAATTTAGGGTCATTTACACAGCCTTAGTAAAAGAGTTTTGTGTTCTCCCAGGGTTTTTTTTATGAGGATTTTCATTAAAAAAAAGTAAAGCTTAGCCTTCTTATCCAGGTCTAATTTAAATCTCTAATAAATAATAATCATTACAAATTTCGTATAAAGAGGTGTATGGTTTGTAGCTTCAAAACTAAAAATTTGCTGACGCAATGTCCAAAAACTCACGATTTCACCACACTGTCCGCAGCGCCAAAATTTAAAATTATATCAGCGTACAAGGTGCTCAGAATTGGCGATTTTTGATTTTCTTTCATCCTTCCTTCCTGTTTAATTTCGAAAATTTTCTTTTGGTTAATTTGTCCTACATAACCAGGTTTTCTAAATTACATCGAATTTTTTGCAGAAAGTTACAAGCATTTCATATACATTTTTTGAGCGGCGTACAACCGGTGATTTTTTTTATTTCGGCACCGCCACTGGCATGTTTTTCGAATAGGCGAATTCGCCTTTAGACTTTTATGTAATGAGCATGAGGCTTTCTTTTAATACAATGATATTCAATACCACGTGATACTATTGCATTTTTAAAATGGTGTTTAATCATTCAGTAAAAGTTCCAGCGCAGTACAAACGCAGTGCAAAAATCTTGCAAAAGGCAGTTGAGGAAAGAAAACCCATTCGTAATTTGGTTTTTGAAGAGAAAAGAGTAATAAAATGTGTGTTTTTAAAAATATTTTTAATGTTATTGTTGTCAATTAAAATTTCCAGAAAGTACGAAGTGTTTCTGCGATTATAAAAGCCTATTCCGATAACAGAGATAAAATTGAACAACTCATCGAATCCAGTGAAATCCTTACGGAAAATCCTAGATTAGATAAATATTTATGTAAAGTTTTGATTGCGGAATTGAATTTTGGAAGTAAGAAGATAAATTGTGAAGCAAAACCAATCACAACAGTAAAGTCTTACGCTACCAAGTTTGCAGAAATTTTGGGAGAAAGTGGAAGCCATGGCCAAGAATCGAAAGGTAAATATAGATGAGAACAAATCTAAAATCGATGAATCGTCTGAAACACAAATCAAAAAACCTGTAATTGAAACTGAATCAGATAATGATTCACCATTACTGCCATTCCTTTGGTTGTTTATATTCAGTGTAATGATGTTCACGTTTCCTTTCCTTACCTTCTACGGAGTCAAAGACTGGATAACAACATCTTTTAACATGACAGTCTTTGAAACCAATTGTTATTCAGTATTGTCGGCAGTTGTCGTTGTCAACATCATCATTTGTATGTTTGTTTGGAAGGCTTTTTCGGAAAATGTGAAACCGATGAAAAAAAATGATTAATCTGTAATTTTTATTCATTCAATAAAACAGTTCTTCTTGGTATTAGATTAGTTTCCTTTTTGTAGGTGTACTCCAAAAACTTTCCAATGAAAAATTGAAAGTTTGCGAGATAATATATCAGTTTTCCTATTTTTAATTGCTAATATTTTCGACAGATGCTCTTAAAAAATCTGTTTACTTTTCAAAATAGAGTTTACAATATTCTGTATTGCTCTTCTTGAAAATTACTAAATGTTAATGTCAAATCTTTACTTTGAGAGTTCTCTTGACGTGATTTTTATTTAAAGTAACTTAATCGGGTTTTTTTTTCAAATCTCCTAAACATGGTTTTCCTGTTAAAAATTTGGTCAGAATCAGGTTTTTTCGAGTTTAGTAGATTTTGTGGGATATTAACAGGTTTGGTTCGTTGAAAAATGTATATAATAACAAAACCCGAATGAAGTATATTTTTGAAAAAAAAAAATATTGAAGCAGAAACATATAAAATGTAATTTAAAAACATAAGATCGCTATAAAAACGTAAACAAAAATCTTTAATCTAATTAATTAACACAGACTTAAATGTTTTGGACCGTCCCATATAAGGTTGTTTAGTCCACCCTATCCTATAAAGTTTTTAGTTCTCCCCATGAAGTTCTTGAACCACCATATAAACTTAATAAGAAACACATTTTTAAAATACTATACAATATAAAAATGGTTTCAAAGATTAATAATAATTAACTCAAAATATAATTTTGGAATGAGAAGAAAGCAATCCTAGAATTTTGATCTTCCGAATGTTATAGTTTCTGATAATTAAGCAGTTTGTCAGGGTGCTCAGAGGTCCTACAATTCCTACTTTTTCCAAAAATCATGCAAAATTCCTATTTTATAATAAAAATCTGCAAGTCCTGAGAGTGGATTCGAAAATAAGCAGATACTTAATGGAGGAACCATCCTGCCATACCATAAAAATTAATTTAAATGGAAAACATTCAAAAATCAAAGTAGAATACTAAGTAAAAAACATATACACAAAATAATTCAATAAATACCCTACAATGTTGATGCAAAATTATAATTTGTTCTAAAGTTTTGTTCAATTTATATTGTTCAATCCCAAGCAGCATTTATGATTCGTTGAAAACGTATTCTATTCTTCTTTTTGAAAAAGTTGTATATGATCTAAATTCGGTTTAAAACTTCTTCAGGCAAAAACTTGTTCTATCCTTCTCTTTTATTGCCTTTATTAGAAAACGACTTCAGTTTCTGGTAGAAATCTTTGAGATATTTATTTTTAAAAACAGTCATAAGACTTTCTCTAAACTTTTTTCAATTATTTGTCTTGGTAGTACATTCAAAATGATGTGTCCCACGACCCTATATGATTCGAGATAACGAAGTTAAATAGATATAAAAGGTTTTGAAGTACTCTGATATACATTTCTGATTAGTAGTTTATTGCAGTAGGTGCTTGCACTATATTCCTTTGGAGCTATAACTATATATAACTATACGTATTTTTCAAAAGCTTTTGATAAATTTAACCATTATTACAGTTACAAAAATCGAACTTTCTCCCTGGTTCTTAAATGGATTAACTCTTATTTGTCTAACAGAATTCAATTTGTGAAATCTAATATCGTCGCCAATCAATGTAAGCCACAGGGCAGACATCTAGGTCCATTACTATTCCTCCTTTTCATTGATAACTATGATCTACATTTGCAGAAGTAGTATAGAATAGTTGAATTTAATGATCTCGGTGTCTTGATGGGCAGGAAACTATCATTTATTCATCATTATAATTACAGGGTTCATACAAAGGCTTTCTAGGGCTTTTTTTTTTTTTATAAGAAGGCTTTTTAGGGCTCAACAAGAATCTTTTTGTTTAATAAAATATGAAATGGGCTTTTATATAATCAGTTGGATAAAATACTTTGAACTTCCCTAAACCTAGGACAAATTCGGTGAATCTCGATCAATAATAAGCCATAAAACTGAAGTCAATTTTCCTAAATAATTTTTGTTTTTTTTTTTTTTTTTAATTTTGAAAGCGATTAAATTTTAGTTAAATTTGTTGTCAAGGTAAATTCAAAATCATTGTGGATAAGCACAAACACATTAACATTTTTCTAAATAGTTTTCAAACGTTTTAAGGACATTTTTGAAATTAAAACCATATTTTTAGTTCGCATTTTTCGCATTTAGTGAACTCTTACTGAAATTTCAAGTGTTCTGCAAAGAAAATGGCTAAATATATATTTTTTTAATTTTGTGTTTAAGTTATGTTTAGATGATTTTTAGTATTTATCGTATTCAGAGTACCAAAAGAGATTCTATATATTCAGCGTTACATTTCCTCTTAAAGAGTTAAAGGACATTTAGTTGTTGTTTGTTTAAAGGATTCTTAAACATCCAATTATTAAAGGCTCTGAAAAGATATCAACTTTTGGAATTTCTTATTTTAAAACTTACTTATTTATTACTTTAAAACTTAATTTTTCAATAAGTTCTTAAAATTTGTGAATTGTGCAAAACAAAAAATTGCAATCTAAATAAAGAGAAGTTGAGATTTTCTTATTAGAAAACAAACCTTGAAAATTTGTATATTGGAATGGTTTTAATAGAAGTTATTTGAAAAATGTAAGTTAAAAATTAAAAAAAACAGTGCTTATTTTTTTTTTAAATAAAAAGAGTAATCATTAAAATTTAAAAAACAAAAATATATTAAATAAATCTATTCTTTAATAAAAAATAAAAAGCAATGGATTTTTTTTTTTTGATTGAGATTCTGTCAGATACTTAACGGAAAAACCGACATGGATGAGATTACGATTAAATCAATTCGCTTAACAGAGCATTTATTACCTATTACAAAAGATAATAAAATAAGTAGAATATATATCCTAAACTTATGAGGCCGTTCCAAAATATTGAAATCTAAAAACCGTTCACCTACGTAGTTGAAAATAATTTTTAAATCTCATTTGTCAACATTTTTTTGCATTATGTTTTTTTCTTTAATTTAATTTGTTAAAAAGTTGAATTTTCAGCACGAAAAATCTACATATATTTTGTTTCTGAATTTTCTTTTCAGATGTTTTTTACTTTTCAATTATATTTACGAAAAAACATAAAAAAAGTACTTGCTCAATCCATAACATTATTTCAAAAATCCCAGTAATAATTTACAAAATCCTTTGGAAGGTTTTTTTTTTTAGGAAATCTGACACACAATTCTGAGTAGCCCTTCCATTTCGCTACTAATGGCAGGATCAATAGATTCGTTAAAGTGAATTTATTAAATATTACAAAGCGAAAGGTATCAAGACAAAATAATAAAAGAAGAAATATAGATTGAGCTATTTCAAATAAATAATGAAGTATGTCTTACTGTACGTTTAATCCTAGATTTGTTGTTTGATTAAACTTCACAATGAATGATATAAAAATCCTTGCAGCGACATTTCGTATACAATTTTCTAAATACTTGTTTATNAAGGTATCAAGACAAAATAATAAAAGAAGAAATATAGATTGAGCTATTTCAAATAAATAATGAAGTATGTCTTACTGTACGTTTAATCCTAGATTTGTTGTTTGATTAAACTTCACAATGAATGATATAAAAATCCTTGCAGCGACATTTCGTATACAATTTTCTAAATACTTGTTTATTCTTCAATAGAAAAGTGTTTGTTTGTGTTGTTTCTTTAACGTTTTATTATTCATACATTTTCAACTTCTTACAAAATTTAAATTTTAATAGGAATTTAAAAATTTTGCTAAGCACCCTGATATAGAATTCTATTGAATTAAAATATTTTATTTCTTTAACAAATGTTGAGATTCAAAGTTAATTTTTGTTAAATTTTCAAAGCAATACAAATTGAACGTTTTAGATTAAATGAAGTTAAAAACTAAGATTTAAAACTGAATTATAGAATGTTGGAAACAAAAAAATAAGCTAGAAAGAAAAAAAAACAATAATTTATAAATAAGTTGAAAGATAAGATATTTTTTTTTTTAATTTTTTACACAAACATTGATTTTTAAAGTTATTCAGTTTTTTAGTTTAAAAATGTTATTTTCGAAATATTGTTGAAATTGTAGTCTCTATATTCAAATTAAATTTTTAAAACTTTTCTAATTTCAAAAATGTTACTAATTTTGTATTTGATACTATCACTTTTTCTAATAGTTTAATACTTCAACAATTCCCTGTAAGATACAAAATAATGCAAAGTTGAATACTTTCTCAACAATGTATGTTTCTTTTAACTTTAGGCGTGACAGGGTCATAATATACTAAAACTACAAAATTATTCCATTTATTAAAATTATGTGAAACATTTTTTTACTTCCATCAATATTATAAAAAATCACAAATTTTTAAAAATAATAATACAACTTGAGCTTTTAAGGTAAAATAAAACAATTTGAAAGAACAATTTTTGGAATTGTTTAAGACAAAGTAAAAATAATAACTGTAATATGCATAGACGAATCTCTGTAAAGTAATGCCAAAGTATATATTATCTAAAAAAATATTTTGTTCCATAGTGCTTTTTTTATTTGTTTTGAGGGATTTTAGGGTTCTAAAAGGCTTATTTTTATTTTGATGAGCTTTGTATGAACCCTGTAATTACTTGATATCAACGAATAACACTAAGTTGTTTATGATTTTTCGTTTTAGCAAAGAATTCAACAGCATTACTATTTAAAAAAACTACTGTTCTCTAATAAGAAAAAAAAAAACAAAAAAAAAAATGAATATTGACAAATTATAATTAATTCAGAAAAAGTTCCTAAGAGTTTTATATTTCCCATCATAAGGAAGGATCATATTCATATTCCCCCGTTCAAGTTTATTTTCATATAAATTTTACAAATGGTTTTTCTTAATTACTAGTATGGAATCTTGCCGTCTACTATTACTAATAAAATTAATGAAGCGGTGCAGTAGAACTACGTTCCGTAGTAGCACCTGGCTTTTTATTATAAAATTAATTCTAAAATTGCTCCATTCAAAGTCTCTGGCAGAACCATAAAGGTTTATTTGAAGTCTATTAAAACTCATTTTGCTTTAGTTCTCCTACGACCATATATTTATATTATTTTTTATGAGGAATTATGGGTCTTATATTAGTACCAAAAATGATGGTATTTGGGTCTTCGAAAACATGTATCACTCGACCATACATGATTCAAATTAACGAAGTTATGCACTAAAATGTCAATTTTGTATAGGCCCTGTTACTGTTTTTCGTTCCTCTAAAAGTAACGATGGATGTGCTTATGAGCAACTTTAAAACTAGCTATCAAACTTAAAAATAAAAAAATAAAAAAAATTAAAAAAAAAACTTTAAAATGGAAGCTTCTAGAACTTAAGCGCTATCGCCATCTGTTGTTAACCATTAAAGATTCTTTAGTTGCAGTTGGTAGTAGTCAGATAGGCCTTTAAAATGAGGTATCACATATCGGACAATGTTTACTCCTTCATATACGTTCCAAAATGCTTACGGCAGACAGTCGGACAAAGTGAGTACAAAAGGGTATTTAAACAAAAAAGAACCTAAAAATACAAAGATTTTAATTCACAAAATTCATAGAACATAAGTCTTCCATCTCAGAATCAAAACTGCCACAGAATCACTTGAAAGTCGCGGTATTTAATTAAGAAATTGAAAACTGATTTTAGAAAAACTGTCTAGTTGCTAAGATAGCGGTGTTTAAATAACACTGAACAATTCTCAAGCTGTCTTAGGAATTTTGGAACTTTTACTTTGGAAGTCTCCACCAAGCGTATGGTACCAAATACTTATGAAGTGATATATATTTTCAGAAATACGTATTCATTCTTGCTTGAGGTCAATTTACAGATTCATAAAATTCGCGGTATCTGAGATTTCGAAGCATTTTTACTAGCAGAGCTTTGAAAGAAAGGCTTAATAAGAACTACAGGAACTACAAAACGATATTTTTTATCGATTTATATATATTTAAATCTGAGAAATATTTTCCCTATGTGTACCTATACTTTCGGCCGGTAGTCTAGATTGCACTATCTTAAAAAAAATACTCTACAAAAAATCTCGAGATTTGTTTTAAAAAAACTCTTTAAGAAAAATATAGAATTTAGTATTTACAAAAGAAGCCCTCCACATCAAATTCCGAGTTTAGTATTTAAAAAAAAAAACACACTCCACATAAAATCGCAAAGTTATAATCTTTAAAAAAACATTCTACAAAAAATCACGAATTTAGTAGTCAAAAGAGAATCCCTCCACATCAAATCGCGAGTTATTATGGTCTAAAACAAATTTTATTATATCTGTGGTAAGAAATAAGAAAATAAACGAAAGATTAAATAACAAAGACAAAATTTAAGACCGTTTAAATAAAAAATCTCCATTTAAAATTATTTTTCTATATATCAAAGATTTCCTTACATAATTCACTAAATTCAGCCAATTTCGACCATTAAGTATATCAAATACTTCCTGATTGTCTAAAATATTTTCCCCGTAATAAGCAATTCGAAGTTCGATAAGCATAGATCCTTTGAAATGTAACACATTTTCAACAGCGTTTGCATTATACAAAAGGCAGATCTGGGGTAAATCAAGCCTATTTGGTAACTATAGTTTAAATTTAACATTTCTGTTCTAGTTTTAACTATAAATGACTGCCCCAAAGTTGATAAGCTACCAAAGTTTAAATGCGTTAAGTATATGTTATGTGTTAGGTTTCTGTAAATATGTCTTTCTGTTAATGATTGATCGGCAAGGGTCGCTGCTAAGATTGATACTTGTTGTAAAAGGTTGAAGAGGCTAAATTCTTCGCCATGAAGATATATTTTCCAAAGTTAAATTAAGTGTTACCCATATTTTACCTTGTATTCTTTGTATCATGATATTTAATATATATAATACAATTAAACAATATAAATAAATAATAACCACACTAAGGATATAAGCAAAACAAACACTCGATCAATAAATATATATTTATTTTTATAGCAAAGAAGCGAAAGCCTCGTTATGTACGAATTAATACCAACCAAACATCGGTTAATGACTTTGAAGAATTGCTTGCAAGCGAAGGATTCATAAAAGTTGAAAAAGTTTTCGAGAACTACACAGATTTTCTGGGGTCAGTAAATGAGTTGAAAGAAAGCGAGTACCTACATGATATGCATGTTAGTGGTTTGTTAGTATTTTCATCAGCGGCTTCTAAATATTTTGCACGCCATCAATGGGTTCAAGACAAAAACCTATTTTTGCAAGATAAAGGAACATGCTTAGTATCCGAAATTTTAGAACCAAAGCCGGGATCGACTGTTTTGGATATGTGTGCTGCCCCCGGAATGAAATCCATACATTGCGCAAATATTATGCAAAATCAGGGAACAATTTATTCAATTGAAAGAGACTTCAATCGCTACAAGTTATTATGTGATATGACCACAAAAGCTAAATCAAGTATAATCAGCCCAATGCATGCAGACATCTTAGAGATTGGTAAATGTTAGGAGAACTTTATTCATTTTATATTGTAACTTGTGTTTATATTCTATAGGAGACAAAGATGTACCAGGTGTCGAATATATACTCGTTGATCCATCTTGCTCAGGATCTGGTATGCAAAATAGATTAAGCGTCACAGGATCTGATGAAAAGGATACTGAACGCCTAAGGAAGCTGGGTGGCTTGCAAATAAAGATACTTTCTCATGCTATGACGAATTTTCCTAATGTTAAGCGCATTGCTTATTCCACATGTTCCTTATATGAAGAAGAAAACGAAGAAGTATGATTTCTAAATATTATTTGTTGTATAATAAATAACCTGATTTAAAATACTTAATCTCTTTTAGGTTATAACAAAATGCTTATCCAAGAACGAGAACTTCAAATTAATCAGTTGCAAAAAAGCTTTGAGAAATAAATGGAATAATACTGGCAACAAAAATTTCGAGGGTATTGGTAAAAATTGTATTTACTCGAGGCCAGATTCCGACTTTTGTGATGGGATATTTATCGCTATATTCGAAAGAAAGGACACATCAAAAAATGATTAATAAAAAACTATTTTTGTATTTTTGAAAATAGAAATTACACAATTAAAGTTTTTATATTTTTTTCAATATGCAAAACACAAGGTTTACACAATTACTAGTAGTTTTTGTGGAAAAATCCAGATTCCTTACAAAATTTTCCAGAAATAGGGTGACCATACACTTTCTCGAAAAAATCAAATGGTGAGTGAGTACTTTTTATTAAAGTTTCGAAATCTACGCTGAAAATTAAGGTTTAAACAAACTTTTTTTCCGTTTGGGCTTAAAATTCAAAATTAAGTTATGGTTTTTGGGCTTTTAATAACTGAAAGCAGCCATAATCAAAATGGAAAGGAGGAACAATAGAGTGCATTAGGTGATCTTTAGCTCGAATTAACACACCGTCTTACCTGATAAAAACAGTGGAGTCTACTTTATAGACAGGAAATCGGGGAAGAACACTTAATTATTACAAAGAGTCAGCAGAAGTCACCCAAGGATCAGTACTTGGTCCCCTCCTGTGGAACATCATGAGTCTTGAACATACCATACTACGGAGAAACAAAGTGATAGGACTTGCTGATAACACTGCAGTGGTAAATCATTAAATTTAATGTATTGCTTAATTAGGTTGATATATTTGTACTATAGCTGAATAAAGATATATACTAATTCCTGTCTGGAACCTGTGGATATAGGAAGTATCTACATACGTTTTATCACCAATGTGCCCGCATTGCCTGGAAATGGAAGAGGACACCGATCACGTAATTTTTCATTGCCTGCGCTTTATTGAAGGATTTGGGGGAAACTTTAGCCTCAGCAATGTCCTGGACTACATGCTACAATCGGAGAGTAACTGGAGGTTGAAAGAATCATATCTATACACTGAAAACCGAAATGTGTACCCTACATGTTTTGTTGACATATTTAAAATGTAATATTTTTTTTATATATTTTATTTGATGAATATTTCACACACGAAATAAGTGTGTTACCCATTCTAATTATCAGGAGAATACATATTGTTTTGAGTGGGTGGGTTTTATTTGTGCAGTGCATATTCTGTTCATGGTATACACATTTTACTGATAAAAATGTACACGTTTTAATTGTTGTCAACATTACACATATTTTATTGAGTTACTCACACACCAAATATGTAGCATACACAATGTATAGTATATATTTGAATTATAGTAATTTTATTTCTACCCATTTTTAAATGTAGGATACATATTTTAGAGTGTGCAATACACATAAAGAACATATTTTGTTTCTCAGTTACGATAACAGGTAATAATAATTTTATTTCTACCCATTTTTAAATGTGTATAGTACACATTCCTTATGCAGGTTACATATTTTAAATGTGCAATCACTTTCCCATATCCCGATATTGCAGCAAAAAAAAAATACATACAGACAGACAATATCCAACAATAAACTAAGGACAAGAGAGTTTTTGAATATAGAACTTAGGGTGTTACGAAACTTCAATGTCTAGTAGATAGGTTTTACCCCCGATCTCTCAACATTCTGTGTCAAGATAACTGAGGGATCATCTCTTTTTGGCAGGAAACTTCACAGTGAGGACTGAAAACTACTTGGTGACAAGAAACATGAGCAAAATATTCCTCCAAACTAAAAGCAACACTAACGGATACAGAGTGATCACTGGAAACCCATTCAGTAGAGGCTCTATATTGCAAAGTACGCCTTCATCAACGATGGCAAAACANGTCAAGGAAACTTCACAGTGAGGACTGAAAACTACTTGGTGACAAGAAACATGAGCAAAATATTCCTCCAAACTAAAAGCAACACTAACGGATACAGAGTGATCACTGGAAACCCATTCAGTAGAGGCTCTATATTGCAAAGTACGCCTTCATCAACGATGGCAAAACAGGTGAATGCAGGACCGACCATCATGACACCAGGAACATTACCACAACCAGTGGAAACATCAAAGTAAAATCTAACGTCTTGGCACCAAGAACATTTCCACTACAAGTTAGAAGAGAATCTGGAGGCACTGGTGGTAATGCTGGAAAAATGACAACCGAAGATCTGTACACCAGCCTATGAGAGACTCCATATCAATGGCCAAGGAATTGTTCGTCCGGACCTTACGCAAAACCAGGAGCCAACGAAGTGAATACGTCGCAAATATCACCCTTGTTGAAAATATTAAGAAAGCTAACAACAAGGCAGAACGTCCTCAAGAACGTCCAGGCCAGGAAGTTGCCAGAAAGAGGAAACGGAAGGAAGGTAGGAAAATATCATGACTAGATGTGACATGAGGAAATGGGCAATGCTTTTTCCAAAATAATGAGGACCAAAAAAGAAGAGCTTCTAATTCAGATTCACTTCAGGGAAAAACAAAGTGCTACAGATGCCTGGAGTTCGACATATAGCGAGAAACTGAATAAGGTTGCATAGCAAAGCTGAGCAACAAAAACGCATGCTGAATTTTCTGCTACAAGGAGAATCCAGACAAAGCTAAGCGTGTAGCAGGTGCTATAGCTGTCCAGTATTCCGGAGAGCCCAGACGCTTGATCAGCGATCCCTATAGGAATTGAAAAAGCAACAACTGGGTACACGATAAAGCGAAACTGGATAAAGCGGAAGTCATTTGCTGTCTCATCGGCCAGAGATGGTCAGTAATGGTAATGATATCTTTAATGCTAAGTTCCCGAATATAAAATTTTCTAGGCATTCACTAACATTTTGTCTAGTTCAGGTGTTAAACAGGGTTGTTTACTGCCTCCACTTTTATTTGTTTTATTTCTGGATGACTTATATGAAGTTCTGAATTGTGACCTTTCAATAAGGAGGTCATAATATAAGGCTATTACTATATGAGGATGACATAGTAATTATAAGAGACAGCCCAATAGTACTTCAAAAGTTTTCTGTTTTAAATATAAATAAATACGAATAAATTATGATAGAAAGGTGCTCATTGTGCAATAATAATGTCAAAGATATTCATGAGTTTCGTATTATCTGGCGTCAATCGTAGTCCTGCTAGAGATGGTCAGTAATGGTAATGATAACTTTAATGCTCAGTTCCCGAATATTGAAAATAAAAGATTATTATTACTCTTCAGTCGAGGAATGATTTGCTGTCTCACAGTCCAGGGATGGCCAGTTATTGTAATGATACCAAGCTCCCGATTATAATGGAACCTCAGTTTGGTAACGCAAATTTACAAGAAGAACTGTATCAGTGTACTCGCCGCCTATAAATGAGCCGTTCACAAGGCAAAGGGC
>JXPG01044061.1:0-10178 GCA_001015175.1 Megaselia abdita | reverse complement strand
CAGACAATAGGGCTTATTCAAACTAAGTAATTTCATTGGCTAAAAATCACACCTAAGGATTGAGGATTGGAATACAGCTTCTAAACATTACAACCGTTAAATACAAAAATAGATAATTCATATTGGCTTATTCAAACGCAATAATTTAATTGGCTAAAAGTCAAACCTAAACCTAAAGCAAACAAATTCCTATAAAACTATGAAACTTCTAAACTTCACTTCCCATATTGTGTTGTTGAATTTTGATTGAAAAAAACATTCAGTTATTTTAGAACAATTGCCGATTGATGGATATTCTAACTTCCCATCATCTAACAGATGTGTAGAGCCCAAAGCTACTTTCATTGATATGTAACAATTACTCCACGAAAAACAGAGATGCAAAACGTTATATGAACCTGCAGTATTTTTAAAAGACAAAAGCCGAAAGAGGCAATATCAAAAGTATATTCTCCCGGTGCACCGGAGCTGGGAGGGATTTTTTCCTCAATTTTCTGTACGGGTATGCATTCTTCTCTTGATTATGTAAAACCGTGCCAGGAAAAATTGCCTAAAAACTAGACGCGAAATTTTATTTTATGGATGTACCCTTGTGGTTAGTGGAATGGCCAAAAACCATCCATTGAAATAGAATTTTATTAGAAAACGANGGGAGGGATTTTTTCCTCAATTTTCTGTACGGGTATGCATTCTTCTCTTGATTATGTAAAACCGTGCCAGGAAAAATTGCCTAAAAACTAGACGCGAAATTTTATTTTATGGATGTACCCTTGTGGTTAGTGGAATGGCCAAAAACCATCCATTGAAATAGAATTTTATTAGAAAACGAAAGAATGAACAGAACATAGTATTCCGTCCGTCCGTTCTACTATACTATGTNAAAGAATGAACAGAACATAGTATTCCGTCCGTTCTACTATACTATGTTTCCTATAGCTATAAATTATCATTTTTGGGGAATACAATAGCATTAAGATTCGATTTTTATGGAATTTTAAAATTTGTTTTTTTTCCATCTCAGTTTTGCTGTTCGGGTTTCTCTATATATATTTTTTTTGTGAAGTAAGCAAAAAGTCATGTAATAATGGTGGATGAAAGCGGAGTTATTTATTTGACTAGGATGGTCATAGTTTCCCGGCAGAAATATTTTATTGATGGGTTAGATTATGTATTCATTAATCATAAAATGTTATGCTCATTTATCTGTTAAATTGATGTTGAATTATATTCCAATTAATGTAAATGGTGTGAGTAGATTGGCTATACTTTAATAGACGATTATATTTATTGCTATCTAAACTTTTTTATATCCCTTTTTTTAATTACCGGTGTTTGCAAATCTGACTTTGTGTAATTACCTTTGGAATTAGATTGGTTTGTTATGCTGGTAATCGCTGAATTCGTAATTGCATTTTAATATGTGGTCTTAGTGGTTTTGTAGGGGATTAATGGGGTCTTATCTGTCTTTAAGATCTGCTAGTTTTCTTTTGTGGGAGGATTAGTTTTTATATATTTTAAGTAATTATAATCTGTCATTAAGTTTTGTGTGTGTAGTGACGAATTTGTAGTTGATTGAACAGTTGTTCTACTTAATTGAGTGTAGAAATATCCGGTAGAGATGATTTTTTGTAGATCTTCTGTACTGCCCTCTAAAAATTGGGTTTTCTTGAGTTCTTAATAGATATGTAGCTTCAAAAATAGTTTAGCGCACAGCTTACATATAAAAAAAGACAATATGCTATTATTAAAGCATCACCACAACACTGTGCTTCATCATGTACCAGCTTTGCAACACAGCACATTCTTAAAATTCTTATTTATATACTTATACATTTCTGTTAAGTCGTCAGTGAAACGGGATAAAACTGAAGTTCATTAGAAAGTATTTGGACTCTATTTATTATTGAAATATCCGATTGAACTGATTTAATATACTTGGGTGAAAAGGAACAAATTAATTTCAAAGTTCTTTAACTCAATCGTGTTACATAACCACAATGCTGTGCTTCATCATGTACTACTGTATATGGTCTTTGCAACGAATTTTGAAAATTCTAATTTATATTCTTAGATGTTTCTGTTAATTCACGAAGGTGCAGTTGATTGCAAAATATTTCTAATCAATTGAGTATTAAAATTTCCAAAATGGCTGATCTTTCTGTATATCCTTTACTCTCTACTGAAAGTTAAACTTTATTGAGTTCTTTTCAAATATACTTAATTTTAGAAGTAGTTTAACGGCAGCGTACATATTAAAAAATACATAGTATTAGTATAGAAGGATAACCACAACGATGTGCTTGTTCTATATATGAAAGTTCTAATTTATATATTTGGGCGATTCTCTTAAGTAATGGGTTAAAAGGCACAAATTTGTAGTAAATTGCCAAGTGCTTTGGCTCAATAGTGTATTGAAATGTCGGACATGTGAGTGTCTGGATGAAATCATAACCATAACGCTGTGCTTCATCATATACTGTATACGAACTTTCCAATAAAATAAATAAAAAAACCTTCTCAAAGTGCATCGACGAACTTAATATTTCAAAAACCATTCCTTGTACAAAAAATGTCATTATCTTTTGATGATAAAACTCATACTCTTCCTCTTTGAATACGCACATCTCAAAGAGAAAATCATACAATGTTACATTATTTATGTTGCCCCAAACAAACAAAATCGGAAAGCCCTTGAAATACCCCCAAACCATTTAATAAA
This sequence comes from Megaselia abdita, assembly GCA_001015175.1. Classification (NCBI taxonomy): domain Eukaryota; kingdom Metazoa; phylum Arthropoda; class Insecta; order Diptera; family Phoridae; genus Megaselia; species Megaselia abdita. Next base: position 7,459 of record JXPG01044061.1, on the reverse strand, counting down.
TTTCCTTTCTATACATTAATTTTCCAACCAAATTGCAATTTAAATTTGCTAAAGGATATTTTCGTTCGAAAATCGAATCCATATTTAATCTTATTATATTCCAGAAGAAGAAACGAAAATATATTCTTTTGAATGGTTTTCTAAAACACATGTGGATATATAGAAAACGCTTTGTTATTTTACTCATACGAAATGAAATAAAATAAAATAAAATGCCGGCCATCTTTCTTTCCCATGGATTGGAAAGGGTTGTTGCATAAATATTTTTATTTTTAATGGAAAAGGGTAACGGAAGCCATTAAGACGAATTGTTGGACCATCACAGAATTTCAAGAGATCATCAACAGCTTAGAATTTTTTTTTCTTAATTTCTTCATAAATGGTTGGAAATGAATGGGTGTCCGTCCGTTCGTCCTTTGCTATTGACCATGCTCTGGGCCATGCGAAACGGAGAGATAGAAGAAGCGGAAATGAAATTCTATAAAGCTTTCTACTGTTAAGTGTTTGTAAGACTCGGTAGTTATAGAGTAATAACAGAATAAAACGATTAGCAAACAATTTTCGAGAGCAAAAGAGAATACGTGTAATGGAAGCAAAGTGATAAAAGCCAAAAATATTTTTCATTTCACTCCTTGCACTAAAACATATTTCTAAGTCTAGACTCGTGGACTGTATCCGACTGCATATGTGATACTATTGATTTTTCATTTTAAGAGCATGAGAGTAATGGGACATGCTCAACTGTTCACAATCACAATGAAATCAAAAGTTTTACTGCTTCGATAATACTTAGTAGTTGAAGCTATAAAAAACGCAATTTCCCACATCTCTGCAAGGTTCATAGATTCCATTTTATCCGAAAATAATAGAACGAAAGTTGTTTAGTTTGGTATGTGTGTTTGTCTATAGAGTCTCTAACCACAAAGGAGCCGGAGAAAGTGTGTCTGAGAGATGAAAAAACAATAAAACAGATTCATTTTGATTGCTCTGCTTTAAGAACACAAATCACACAGAAATTAGAAAAAAGTATAAAAATAAGAGATTTTGGGTATTTGTTTCACTGTTGGAAGTGAAATGTAAAGTCGAAAAGAAGGGAATAATATGTTTTTTAGGGTAGAGGATTTATGTTCTGGATTATTTAGGATTTGCTTGATTGACGAACTTAAAATATCTTCGTTTTTTTTCTATCTAAAGAAATGTTCAATTGCAACCAATCAAAAAGCTTGGTATTGTAGATTTTTTTTAAGCGCGATGTGATTGGCTGAATTTGAATTTTCTCGTAGGTTTAGATTCTTAGTCGTTTTTATATATGGTTTCTTTAACTTTGTTTAGTTTAAATTGATATAGTTTTAGAAGTGCCTTTTTCTAATTTAAATCTAAACAAAATTTGAAGAGAAATATGAAAGTTTTTTATTATAATATAATATTTTTGCTTGACTAAAAACATTTCTGGTTCTTTCTTTGAAATAAGAATTTTCTTCACTCAAAGAAAACAATGTTAGAATTTAAAAATTTTCATATGTAGATTTTAAAATTTAAGTTTTAGAATAGAGTATCTAAATTACAATTTTAGAATTTAAAAATAAATAAAAACTTAACTTTTAAAATTTCTAAAACTTTAATTTTAAAAATTAAAACGAAAACATAAGAAATTCATAAGTTTCTGAGATTTTAACTTAAGACTTCGGATTAATAACGAAGATAAGACACTTTTCATAATACTTTAAAATTAAAGTTTTAGAATGCTTCAGTATTTTTGCTTGATTGACTAACTAAAAATATTTCCATTTCTTTCTATAATGGAACGTTCAATTTCAGCCAATCAAAAATGTTGATGTTGCTCATTCTTTTTTTAGCGCGATGTTATTGGTTGAAATAATTATTTACTTGTAAGATTAGATTTTTAGTCGCTATTACATAGTTAAAACTGTGCATAGAAATTAATATAAATCTCTTAACCAAGAAAAGTCTGATTCCAAAAAACGTCTTCTTTTTTCACGGCGAGAGATATGAACTCCGATTTCTTAGGTTGCTTTTCTGTTGTAGGTTAAGTTTCTTGATAACTGGTTCGTTATTTTTAATGGAATATGCTTGGGTTTCAGGAAGCTAGAAATGTATTCGCTTCTTTAATCAAAGTTTAATTTCAGCCAATCAAAAAGCGTGAGAAAAAGTGTATTTTTTTCCGACATGATTGGCTCAAAAAGACTTCTCTTGTCTTCGGGAAGAGGAAGACGGTTGGATTTCCAGGCAAAGTTTGTGTTTATTTTTTTAGATTTTAACACAATAATTTAGTTTTAAAAATACTTTTTTAAAAAAGTTAAATTTAAAAACAAATTAATTAAAGATAATTGCGCGGATCTCAGATTTCTGTTATAGATTAAGTTTTCGGTAGTTTTGCTCTAAAAGATTGTTAGGTTTTAGTAAGCTGAAAATCTATTTAGTTTTATTCTAACCAATAAAAAAGTGTGATATATTGTATATTTTTTTCGCTCGATATGATTGGTTGAAGTCCGGGAAGAGACAAATTGTTAGATTTAACATAATAATTTTTATAAATCTTTTTTAAAATCTAAAATTTAAACAAAAAATATGTAATTTGAAAATAATTGTGGGGATTTGAACTCAGAACTCAGAGACTTCAAGCAAAAATACCTGATGAATTCAAACAAAAAAAAATTCACTACAGAAACCATTAATCTGTCTCATGAAATCTATCTCGAAATATAAATCCAAAACCCTCAGTGAAGTCATCAAAGAAAAAAAAATTAAAGAATCATTTACCCTAAATCCTTATTCTTTTCTTTATTTTTATTACTTCTGTGCGGAAAGTGGATTTATGGATTTTTGACAATTGCCTTTTAAACTCTTGTTGATTTCTTTTACGTTCTAACTTTGTTTGGTTCCTTTCAAGCAATAAATATTCTCCTTCCCGTCACCCTAAAACGATTCGTATATTGCGGTTAAAACAGTCAAACAGAAATTATTTAACTGGAGTTCTTTTATTGCTTTCGCAATTAAAAGAGTTCCTATTATTCTCTCAAATTATATAAATATATATCCCCAGTTTTGATTATAAAGGCGAGGTGGCGGTGGCATAGCACTCAAGGGATTTTTTACGTGAAACAATGGAATTTTTTTATTATCCTGTTTATTATCATTCCTTTTTTTCGGAAAAGATAATTTTCTACAAATTTTTTTATATTTATTTTTATTTTAATTCCGCACGTTTCATCCTATAATTATATTTATTTATGTGAGCTTGGGACGGTTTAATGTTGAATGATGTCACGTCATTTATATTCCGGCGTTTACATTTACGGCGTTTGAGGGATTTCTTCCTTCTTCATTATTGTTATTTTCCGTCTGTTTGCTGGAATTTTAAGTTTCTAAGAACTTAATCAAACTAATTTCTTTTTCTTAAATTATTTTGGATTTAAGAACACCTGAAAGAGAAATTATTTATGTCTCCATTATTGTAAATTAGGTGAAAACACAAGGACACGCAATGGATTTTGTAATTGGTTTAATTATTTTACATATAATAGTTTTCTTTCTTTTATATTTCTTTTCTTTAAATCGTGGAAGTAATTGATGTTCTGTATTTGAGGTTTCCGCTGCTTCTAAATGCATGTATTATGTGAAGAATATTTAATAAGGACTGTATTTTAGGTAGCGCTAGAACTCTCGCCTACCACTCTTGCGATTCTGCGCTTGATCCTCAGTGCACACGATAGAATTTTTCATAAGAAATGTTCGTTCGTGGAAGACGGAGAACTAAAACACTGATGTAAAACAACTGGTAAAAGTAAACATTCTTAAATATCACTGCTACACCATGTGTCGCTTTGGCGTCATTTCACATATAGCTCGTGATTGCATCGAATGCACCACTCATTGTTTGCATACATAGGAGCAAATTTAATACGAAGCAGCTTCATCTCAGATACCTTCAGATGTTTAGTTTAGTGCTTCTCCGGATGAATCTCGATCTTAGCCCAACAAATTTTCGATTAGGAAGATGTCGTTTTGGGTGTCAACTGAAGATCCAAGATAGGTGAAATCCTTTACTGACCCAAGCCTGTCAGTGCCAATGGTGATGTTGGTGATCTGTGCTTGGTTACTACTCGATTTCGTATATTTGGTCTTCTCGATATTCACTCTGAGGCCCATTGATGTAGCACGCGTACTGATGTTGATGTAGCATGCCTTCAGATCTTCTACGATTCTTGTGATGATGTCAATGTCATCTACCTACTCTTTGACTTTGTTATTATGCTCTCATGTTAGCTCTTCTAACAATTATTTCCAAGCGTGAAGATCCGATCATTGGTGGATTTTCTAGGACGGAAACCGCTTTGGTAATCTCCGATGATGGTGTTGAGATGTGGTTTCACGCGCGCTCATATAGAATGAACGACAGTATCTTGTATGCCGAGTTAAGTACACTGATAATTCCATTAGTCACTATACCTTGCGCTAATTCATCCGAGCTAATTCATACACATTCTCAGTAATATGAAAAACAAATACTAAAGCCTATAGTATTATGTAATATCCAAAAGATTGATAAAGCTTACACACATTTTAAATATCTAATATTTAGTTAAGAATCATAATCTACTCTCAATATCGAATAAAAAACCTAACGACAATATCAATGTCCTTCTCCAAATTCCACATATTCAGCAGCTCCTTAACACTTGAAACCCAACAGTCATCAGAAAAATAAAAAAATCCTGATTCCTTCGACAAACAGAAATGTCTAAATCAAAACGAAAACTATAAAAAACCTAACTCCAAAGAAACCAGTCAGGCAAACAGCCAACATGTTGTGGAAATGTAATCTCCACCAATATTGTTCATTTCACATAGAGTTTCTACCTATATCGTATTTAACAGCTATTAGATTGCTTTCCTGGTTTTTCCATTTTTTTCTTACTTTGTGTTCATCGAATGAAAATCAGCAAACGGAGCATATATCGAGTGAAAAAGTAGTATTAAAAACCTACAATAAAAAAAAACTTGTAAATGTTTCTTTCCCTATCGTCTCTTCAACTTCTATCTGTTGGAAGACTAATTGGCTTAGGAAATTCAAATTTAAGAGGATTAACTGTACCAGTCATTAGAAAATCGTTTGCCACATTCTGTATTCACTTGGAGAATTCGGAGGTTTGCTTTTACTTGTATTGATATATAATATGTTAAATTGCGAGTAGACTTTCAATTCCGAACACTGTCGGATTTTGTTTGGTTTAGTTGTGCTTTTTAGCCAATCAAAATGAAGGAATTTGATGGAACCAATGGAAAGGGTCTGTTTTTTGTGTTATCTCTCTTTTGCTTTATGTGGTTTAAGCTTTTATTTCTCTCTAGAAACTTTCAAGGCTAAAGAAAGAGAAGCATTCAAATCAGCTTTGATTTCTAACCAATTGAAATTAAGAATTTTCAATGAGCCAATAGAAGTGGTTTCTTTTTTATGTTTTCTCTTTTTATGTTCAAGTTTCAAGAAGAAGTTTAGATATCAATGACTAGCCTTTCGAAAACCAACCAATAAATACAAACATTCTATGGATACTTCCATTGTGATTGAGCAAAAATCCTTTGACCAACTGGAAATTCTCAAATTCCCTTCCATCAGTAAAACCCCGCCATCAACTAACAATTCCCCGAGTGCGAACCAAAATCCTATGAAAATCGATACAATTGGTAAAGTTTAAATGAATATTTTATTGAACATCGCAAATAACACCAGAAAATCCCCTATTTGGGTCATCTCTAGGAATACGTATAGTCAGTGGTTGGTCTTAAAATAAAGTTTTAATCGAATTAGGTACATGTGTGATGGGAAAATAGCTTCCACTATATCTTTTTCACTTTTAATGGGTGGATTTAAGCGATCACACACATATTACATTTGTTGGGGGTAGAAAAGTATCTGCTAAAACCCTATACGATATTTTATTGTTAAATAAATCTCTTTGATTTTCAGGATATAAATTTAAATTTAACTCTTAAATTTATTGGCTGTGGAAATAATTTGGTTTTGTTCCGTTTCAAATTAATTACACCACTTTTCAAAGAGTAGATTTGAATGTTGTGGGCAAATAGAATTGTTCATTCATTGTGTCTGTCTATGCCTATCTCCTTGTTCAAAACAATTTTGGTTAAATATTGATAAACAATTCTGCTTTTGAAATGTTTGCTAAATTATAATTTCAGAATACCAGAGGCTACTTTCTGAAATGAAACCCATATTTAGATTTGGTAGTCCATAGTATACAATTATTAAGCACTAAAACGGTAATCACATGTTAACTTTGATGACTTGTGGATGAATTATGGTAGTTGTGCAAATTATTTATTTGTTCTGGATTGTTTGTTTTTGGCAATAAATTTGGGCTAAAAGTGAATAGTATTAAAGCTGGCCATATTTTATTGATTTGCTTAAAGGCTACCTTGGCTGGCCATCAATTCTGTAAAAGACGCCAGATTTAAATTTAAGCAAAGCCAACGATAATCACATGTTGAATTTGATGACTATGGATGAATGATGGAAGCTGTGCAAATTATGTATTTGTTTTGTATTATTTGTGGTTGGCTATAAATTTCAGACGATTATGAATAAAATAAAAGCTGCTGGTTATGTATTTGTTCTGTATTATTTGTGTTTGGCATTAAATTTGAGCTAAAGCTAAATAGGATTAAAGCTGGACATATTTTATGATTTGCTTAAAGACAGCTTTGGCCATAAGCTCAATCAGCCAAGCTTTAATTTAAGCAAGGCCGATGACTTGGACGTAATAGGGAGAAAAACTCAGACGTCAAAGACATATATTCCTTGCAATTGAGNCGATGTATATGTATCTATGTAATGAAGTTATATACTACTTATCGGCTGGCCATAAATTCTGTAAAATAAGCCAAACTCAAATTAAAAAAANACGACCTGGAAGTTGTGAAAATTTTCATCTATCTGAGGTAATGCGTAATGGCGAACAGATTGTTCAGTTTTAATAGGCTATTCCGGTCGACTCACTTATCCAGGAAGACCAATTTTAAGTTTTACAACGGGCTCGTCTTTTCAGTACTTATGTATAGTGCAGAATGCTGGAACCTAACATCGGAAGACGAAGAAGTTCTCTCTGTATTAGAGTGAAAAGTGCTACAAATTATCTTTGGATTCCCAACTGGAAACCGAGACGTATGGGTACAAAGCTCCTACTTGGAGTCTGACGAATTTTCATCAGCAACGATGTATATGTATCTATGTAATGAAGTTATATACTACTTATCGGCTGGCCATAAATTCTGTAAAATAAGCCAAACTCAAATTAAAGCAAATTTCTTGCTACACTAAAAAAACGAGATGTGTACCCTACTTATTTTCAATGTACTGCTGTAGGATATATTTCAAATGAAATAAGTGTGCCTTACATTTTAATGATCAGGAAAATACATACTG
>JXPG01043927.1:3990-24249 GCA_001015175.1 Megaselia abdita | reverse complement strand
TTTCATGTCATTGAAATTGAAATACGATTTTCAAANAGTAAGCTTGCGCTAAGCTACTTCTGACACTATTATAAGTAGAGTTCACTGAATCTCTCTGTTCCAAGTATTTCTCAATCGTTTTTTGATGAATCAAATAGTTGCTTCTTAATTTCAAGCGACATTCTTTATTTATCAATTTCATGTCATTGAAATTGAAATACGATTTTCAAATCAGTTTGATTCTCTTTTTCTTTTAATTCTAGAAAGTTTTTATTTCCAAAATTACACTTTTACAATCTTTTTGTAAAATGCTTCAACTGTGCTAATGCTTCTTTTGATGAATCATTTTCTCATTGTGTAGTATCTCTTTTATAGTAAATCTATCCAACATATAATTTTCAGTAACATTTCTTAAAAGGAAATTTAAATGGTAATAATGTTCCATAATCGCTAAACAAACCTCAATAATTGTAGAGTTTACAAAAAAAAATCAACACTTCAAACTTCAAACTGTCAAGGAGTCGAATAGAAAACAAAAACGCCCCTAGAACTTAATTCCACTAACAAGCTTTATACATCCCAAAAAATTGCAGATAACAAAAAGTACTTACTAGAGTTGTTGTCATAGTTCAAATTGATTTTAACGAATTTTTTCACGTAGTCAGCAGTGACGGAAACGGATTTTCCTTCCTGTCCATCGCAAATATCATGAACGACTCCATTAGACTGAAAAGGAACAAAAGATGAAAAGGAAATGTTTTTGTGTAAAATGAAAACTATGAACACCATAGCTAACTACCTACCTTTATCTGTCCATTGCCATCCACTATTCCGAAACTTTTCAAATTGTACGACACATTCAATACTTTGTTATAAACTTCACAAGAACCCGCTTTGAAGGCACATGGCTGCGATGGACAAATAACATTTGTTGACCAAATAAATCGATACTTGCACGTTTCATTGTAGGACTCGTCCATTGAAACATTCCCCTATAAATGCACAAAATCATAGAATGCAAATGAAACCCAAAGATAAAATCATCAGGGCTTTTAATTAAAATTTGAAAATTTCAAGTAGGAAAAAGAGACAAAAAAAGCATAGGAAAAACTTTTCATCACACATAATATTTTATGTACTCACCCTTCCAGCTCGAACGTCACACCTAAATTCAATTATGGCTGACAGGCGTTGGCTCTTATCGTGAGGACACTCGCTTCCATTCACGTATCTCAATTCAGCTCGATTTGAACCAGTTGCTGTTAATTCAATGTCCGGATACCCGAGGCTCTGTAATTTATTTGCGAAAAGCATTTCAAATATTTAATTAAAATCAACTCTATTTTATTTAAAAACCATTGTTTTCTAATTCAAATTTATTTATGCGGATATGAAATAATGGTTATATTGTTTAATGATGGTGGTTTTCTGGATGGGCGGAAGGGATTGATGAGTTGGGTTCGGTTTGATGGTAGGGATTTGTATTGTTTGATTATTGCACATGAATGCAGCAGAGACCAGTAATGCTTTGTTAATTGAATTTTTCAGATTTCGATAGGGATTTACGTTTCAAAATATTGGCTGTATAAATTTACCGATTCCTCTGTCATTACACAATCATTATAATTTAATGTTAATAATAGTGGGGTAATCGTTAGTAAGAATTATCACGAACGTATAAACCATTTAACGGTCCTCGTTTTTTCATTAATGCAATTAAAAAAATTAATCATAAACAAAACAGTTTAATCGAAAAAAATTGCATTTATCAATTTAATTTCACACTTGACAATTTTATGTTTTAGTTTAATTGATTGCAACTATACATATATTTTATATCTTAAGGGAAGAGATCTACCAATGCATTATTGGACACTACAGCAAGCACCAGGAATCCACTGACAACGGATGTAGACTTATCAATTTCGCTGCTAGCAGAAAGCTTGTGCTCAGCTGTACATGTTTCCTTGATAAGAACATCCACAAGATTACATGGTTTCAGATTCCCTACAATTGCAAACTGACGTACCAGTCGAGAATTACTGGAAGCTATGCTCCTGCGCATTAACATAGGCGGCGGCACCACCAACAATCCTCTCTACCGACTCAGAACTTCTTGGCGATAGTTCAACAGAAACATCAGGGAGTCAAACATCTGAGAATCCCGGGGAGCTAGCAGAGATAAAATCTACCATATCGAAGTTGAAGAACAATAAAAGTTCTGGATCTGATAGGATACCAACTCAGCTTCTAAAACATGCAGGTAAACATTTTGTTGAGCACTTGCGAAGTGAGTGCAGCCTGGGTATCATAACACCCATATACAAGACAGGACTGCAAGAGCTATCGTGGAATCAATCAGTGTACTTAACTCGGCATACAAGATCGTTCATTCTATTTGAGCGCCTGAAACCCGACATCTCAACACCATCATCGGAGATTATCAATGCGGTTTCCGTCCCGGAAAAACCTTCACTGAAAAAATCTTCACGCTACGACAAATAATAGAAAAGACCCAAGAATTTTAAATCGATACGGATCACTTTTTTATCGATTTTAAACTGGCTTACGACTGCATCGTTAGAGATGAGCTATACTCGGGAATGATGGAGCTGGTCTTCTCCAAGAGACTCATCCTACTATGTCAGATGAGCTTAGCCAAAGTGTGATGAACAAGATTATGCCAGAGAGAAAAATGTCTCTCAATTGCACAATGCTTAGATTTTTGTGGTAAATATAATTATATTCATTAACTTATTACTACTAATAATTCATATTGAAATCAGTATTAAATTTGATTATATTTTTAACGTTTATATCGAAAGAAAAGTTATAAATCCAAAAACGATTTAAGATTAAAATTAATGTAGACTTGAAAGAAACATTTTCAGAAAAAAATAAAATTTTCATATATTTAAAGAACGCTAAAAAAATGAAAATATACCTTAAGATTTTGAAATAGAAAACTAACTAAAATTCAGTAAGATTCCAAATTGTGGGAATTAAATTAAAATATTATAATTAAAAAAAAAAAAAACAAAACTTAAAAGTAAAATTAATTCTTTTCAAAATAAACAAAATTCTAAGCTGACTTTTGTTTTTGCAATTTTAATAATTCCTTAAAAATATTTAATTAAAAGAATTTTAAAATTTCAAAAATATATTGATTAATTAAATCACAAACATTTTAAAGTGAAATTTATGGAATGTAGAAAGAAATTTGTAAACAACAAAAACCAATTCGAAGATAAGTATTCAGTTTTAAAAATGTAAAAAAATGAATACAAACATTTTTAAAGTTACTCATATTTTTTGTGAATGTATAATTTCCAAAATATTGTTTGAATTGGAATCCTGAACTCTAATTTAATTTTACTTCGTACTTTTTAACGAACTTTACATAAAAAATTATGAAAAACAAAAATAAAAAATAATGCAAAGTAGAATATCAATATTGTTTCCATACATTGAGTTTTTTTAAACTTTAGTATCGTTGGCAAGATGTCATAAAAAAGTCTTGTTATCGATAAAATATTCAAAACATTTTCAAGATGTGACATTTTTAAACGTTTTGTGTTAGCTGTTATTTTTAAAACTCTCATAGTTTAATATTGTTTTTTACATTTTAAAGAATTCTTAGCTTCGATTTTTGAAAAATTTTGAAAGCTCTAAAATTTGTTGTTGTTCTATTATTAATTATACAAAATATTTAAAAGCTTAAAATATTGTATCACCAATAGTTATGGATTTTTTAATAAATTTTTAATATTCTATTTAGTTTACACTTTAAAATTTACATTTTGAATTTATAAAATCTATAAAAATTTACAAAACGGAAATTATATAATTTTTGTGTTCCATTCTCTTAATTTAACAAGTCTTAGAAATAAATTTAGTATTTTTTTTAAATATTGCATCACCAATAGTTATAGATTTTTTAATAAATTTTTAATATTCTATTTAGTTTACACTTTAAAATTTAAATATTTTTTTTTGAGTTTATAAAAACTATAAAAATTTACAAAACGGAAATTATATAATTTTTGTGTTCCATTCTCTTAATTTATTAAGTCAATCAATTTAGTATTTTTTTATTGAACATTTACATACAATTAATAGCTAAAAACAATATCTGAAACAAAAAGACAAAAACATATTTTATTGAATCCCATACAAAAATTATTTTTTTGAAAAATAATTACTAAACTTTAAAATCTTTAAAAATATTCTCAAAAATGAATAAATGAAGCGGTGCAGTAGAACTACTTTCCGTAGTAGCACTAGGGTTTTTATAAAATTACCCAACACCAACCCAACCTCACTTCAACTAATATATTATGAACCATAATAATCGTACTAGAAATCGTAAAGTCCATAAAAATACATTTTACTTTAACTGCCAATTTTCAAAAAAAATTATAAGGGATGAAGGGCCTTATTAGTACCTTAACTCTATATGATTTGATATAACAAAGTTATACTTATTTTTCTTTAGTTGCCCTTTGCCTACGCCCATGTATCTCCAACATTTTGAGGCCTTATTGGTACCTTCAAAATAATGTATCACACGACCCTATACATGATTCCAGATAACGAAGTTATTAACTAAAACGTCAATTTTTTATAGGCCATTTTACTGTTTTTCGCCTCCCTACGCCACTGCATACAGAAATTACAAAAAGTAAAGATAGGGGTTTGAGGGTATCATCAGTACCTTTAAATCGCAGTATCAAACTTGAAAATCGGATAACATTTTCTTTAAGTGCTAGCTTCATCTGGTGAATCATATACACTGACTTTTTTTCAAGTATTAATCTTAGAGTTTTAAGATCGAGATTTATCTAAAATCTTCGGAAGGTATTTGAGAGGAAATATTTTTTATATTTACATATTTTAATGAGTAACACACTCACATATGTAGTCTACACAATAAACGTGTGTTGAGAATTTATAAAATATCATACATATTTCAATGAGTGTGGTACATATTTCATATGAGCTTAAAATTTGAATGTATTGTATTTCTACCTATTGTTTCTCAGTGTATTGCAAACAAATAAAGGCGAAACAAGTCCTCTTGAATATTTCAAATAAGTTACAATTCAACGAATTAAATTCTGTGTTTCTTCGTATTTCAAAATGTCTTACACATAAAGTTGACATTGCTAAAATATACCCATTTTGTCGACAACATTAACATCTTCCTGATAAGTTAGCATTGTCGCCAGCAAAATTTATTATTTAAATAGTGCTAAATTCTAAAATTGTAATTGGTACTGACATTTTACAATTAAAATTCTGGAACTTATAATTTTATAAATTTGTTTGTTATGGATAAGCTATCAAACTTTATACTAATGTATTAATAATTTCTACAATAAAATCATATTGATTGAAACCCCTTCCATAAAATTCCAATGTATTGCGTACATTTTTCTTCTTCCTTTTTAACTAGGGTTCGGTTTCTTTTTTCGAATCTTAATTTATATATGGTTTTAAATCATACAATTTATTTGAAATACACTTCCAACAACAAAAATGTCTATCCACTTATTTTCAACAGTTTACTTTAGTAATAAAATGTAAATCTCTAACAACAACAAAATATAATAAGAAAAGCCTTTCAAATCACAGTGACTGTTTTATTTTATTTTATTAAAATCCGTGAGATGTAAGTGCAATTCCGTTCAGGAACATTACACTTCCCGTTCGTTCCCACATCGGATAACTAGGATAAAAAGCTAACTCCATCAAAAAGAAAACCATTCCATGCGAAAGAAAAATCTTTTAAAGTAATGCAGGATGAAGGACTGTGTATACAGAATGTCTCCTTTATATGCAAATGCCAAGTAACATATCTCATATCGTTGTCTATTGTTCCTGCTGTTTTCCTTACAGCTTCAATGGATGATAAATGTGATGTGATTCTCTTATGTTCTGCTCTTCAAAGGACTAAAGTTGAACCAGAAAAGGAAATCTTTTACAGAGCGAGTCAGTAGAGTCACTTGTAATGTAAGTGGAAGCTGTGGCAACAATGAAAATGAATTGAAAAATTATCTGCCGCCATCATCAGTAGATTTCGTTGTATGTTCCTTCTTTCTTTCCATCTCTATCTCTTTCGTTCATCCTGACATTTTAATAGAACGTAAGATTTGTTTGTTGTGAGTGATAGATTAATGGATGTATTTCCAATTGAATTTCCAGTTACATGAAAATAGGCGTTTATATATACGTAATAACTGCGAGCATACATCACAGATTTGAATTGAGATATATCAATGTGGAATCTATACTGTTGAAGGAACATATAGGTGAAATGGAAATTTGAAAAAGGAAATACCGACAAGCAGATTAACATTGTAAATGTTGAGACTAAGGAGCTATTGATTTTGGAATGTGATTTGAAGAATTCAATTAGTTGTTTCTTGGAATCATTATTTTAAGTAGACTATTTGCTTTTGATGCACACAAAAGATAAAAGTGATGGAGATGTGCTAGTTCGAAGTCTGTCATCCGAATCCTCCCGGAATTTCACGTCTTCTTCATTTTAGACAAAATACGACCCTCCCGGAATTTCAAGGCTTCTTCTTCATTTTCAGACGAATCCAACCAACATCACAAACATTTTCTATCAAATCAATAACTACTTTGTTTAAAGTTTAAAAAACAAGGAATCTCAGACTGTTAGGTAAGGCAGAAAAAGTTAACTGCACCGGCTAAATTAGGACTACCAACAGCTCAAATGAACAATTATCCACAATCAATATAAACCAAAAACATTAACAACTTAAAAATTATATATGCTAGTTAGGCTCAAAAGCCGCTTGCCTTCCTGGATCATACCATATTTTTATATTTTGGAGCTTCCACTAAGTCTTCCAATCAGAAATTCTTCTCAAAAGGGAAATGGTAGTGGTAGGTTTCAAACTTAGCAGTGTAGTGAACATGCACAGACAACTGGAAGTGCTCTCGAGAGGATAACATATAGTTTGGCATAGCTGCCAGACGGTCGGTTCCACAGGTGGATAGTGAGAGGCCTTACTTATAGCATCCCTCATTCTTCTTAAGGTCAAATTCAGTTACTGTTAGTTAATGAAAGGTTTTGTGTGATACGACTGAACGGAATATCTTGCTATATTTGTATTATATTCTCATTAACCACACAATAGCTTGAAACAAAAAAGGATATCTTCTTCTACCAACTGGATGCTGCCCTTGATGCATGTCCAACATATTATGTGAAATACATAGCTAATTTTGTTTGTAGGGCACTTATCGAGGTATTATTGGACTATACAGCCTGCGCGATACTCTTGAGACAATTGGTGTAGTTTGATAAATGGTGCTGCTAGTAGAGATCCAATTATTAGCAGTACAAGTTTCCAAACCAAACGAATCTACTAGGGCACCTGAACTCCTGGAGACGAGACAGTTGTAAACCAAATCAATCATGTGTTTGCTGATTGTCGACACTCTTCGAAGTGTATGTATGTGAGATCCTATCGGTGTCAAACATCAAAGGTTTCAACATCGTGGCACTCAAATCCAGCAAAGCATTCGTTGCAAGAGAAGTCACGCAAAGGCTGCAATATCTGTAAACCAGTTGAAAAGTTCTGGATACAGTGCTCTTCTGCTTTAACAACTGCAGTGACTGAAAGCAAAGCAAAGAATGGTTTGACGGCGACCATGATGATGTCTTGGTATTAAAAACACTAAAGGTGCAGGAATCGAGCAAAGGGAGATTTACAAGACGATTTACTCGACGAAGGGACGAGCTATGTCCAACGATGTCAAGCAAAGAAGCGTAGATGAGAAAAGTAGAGCTTTTGAGAGGAAAATGTGATTGCCGAGAATTATATCAGCAGGTAAGATGTCTAAGGGAAGGTTACAAGGTTCGTAGAATACCTGATTGAGTTTTTCTATAAGATATGTATCACTATACAAAAAAGGTGATAAGAAAGACTGTAAAAAGTGATTCTGCTGCGCGACTACTAATTATTGCTAAGCGATGAGTACCGGTCTAACAATCGAGAAACTGCGTGGGAGAGAAAATCACCATAATTGAAAATTTGTTGCTGAACAATATCTTGTAGACCATGACTTATGGGATGCCGTTTTGGGTGAAGAACCGGATGCGAAAAAAGTGGGTATAGGGCTAAGATTATTAAACTTTGTGTTCTCGCACAAATGGGGGTTCTGCGAACATTGTTTGGCAGAAGTTGGAATGTCAAGGGACTTACAAGAAGGGTTGCAATCTTACGGAATCTAATCACTACAAGATTAGATGACAGCTCTTCTTTTGAAGACTATGTTGACTCGATTGTTACTACCGCTCAAATGCTAAAACATACCAGAGGAATGGCTTGGAACAATTTTGCAGATCTGCCAGAGTTCTATCAGCCTATGATAATGGGAATAGAAAGTAAAGGGGTTGATATCACACGTGATAGTATCAAAATGAATCTGCAGGATGTGAAGAAGGAAGAATCTTTGATGGCACCACTCTGTGGAAAATCTTCATAAAAAGAACAATTGGTAAGATTTTGGAAATGTTTACTTTTGTGTAAATATTAACAAGAAAAGCCAAGAACTTTGCAAAAAGGGATACCTGGTTTCTTCAATGATGGAAAGTGTGGAATTGGAAACAAGTTTGGCAATGTTTGTGCTTCACTTGAGCTTGTTGGAAAAGTAAAGTAAAAATTCATGGAATTTAAGAATGAACACGAGAAGCAAACTGGAAAAGTTATCAAGACTTTGAAGACTGACGGCGGTGGAGAATTTTGCAATACTTATCTGAAGAATGGCATGGCCGAGATAATGAATCGGAGTATCATGGAAAAGTCTAGATGTTTGCTGTTGGAGTCTAGATTAAGTAAGAAATTTTGGGCTGAGGCAACATCTACAGCAGAGTACTTACTGAACAAAATTCCAAGTGACTTGAAGACTCCATCAGAAGTGCTATGGTAGAAAAGCTGAATTAAGTCATTTCCTAGTATTTGGTTCGAAAGCCATGGTAATGGTTCCTGATCAACGAGGACAGAAGTTGGACAAGAAATCGGTATTATGTATTCCCCTTGGTTTCAGCGAACAAAAAAGCTTACCGTCTGTAGGATCCGGTGAAGAAATCGATTGGTAATGTAATTTTCTTCAAAGACGAAAAGAGTTTATGTAAGGAAGACAAGAGCTTTTTCTACTGGGATGAATCTGTGACGTTTTCGGAAGTATGGAAGTTGGTGATCAGGAAAAAGGTGAAAATGTGGTGGATAGAAATATTCGATGCTTCGGCGTATAAAACTGAACCAGAAGTATCTTCATTGCCTGTCTTGCGACGTTCACAAAGAAGATGTCGCGAAGCCTACATCTTATGACATGTGACGAGTCCGACCTATAGAAAAATGCTATTCACGAAGAGTTTGTATTTAAATTACTTAGAAACATAAAAACATTAAAGCTATTTAGTTAAATCACGTACTTTTATTCAACATGTTTTTCCTTTAAGGATATAATTAGAATTTTAATTTTTCCTTCGTATAATCAAAATGAAGCTAGAAGTTTTACTTATGGTTAAAAAACATTCCTTCATGTTCTGGATTGAAGGTCTTTCTTGAGATTCCTAATGTAAATCTGCAGAACATATAGCTCCAAGAAGTACAAGAAATATTGACAGTTTTCCTTTATTTCCAATATTACCCATAATATATGGCGACCACTTAATAAAGACAACAAACCTTAATATAGGCATTATTCCATAATATGGATACTTCTTCTTCCTATAAATACTCCTCAGCTTATTCTTATGTTAGAAGTGACATGAGAAACAGCGTAATGGGATGTTTCCCAGTTAATGAAAGGATTTACGTGATACTGCTGAAGCGAATATTCTGCAATATTTAAGCTCATTAATCAAACAAGTGCTTGGAGAAGAGGCAATTTAGGAAGTATTATTGGTTTACAAAGCCTGCACTGCTACCCCTCAGACTGTAGGTTGATCAATTTTACTGCTAGTAGAGAGTTATTTTCAGTACATGTTTCCAATACAAACGAATCCACTAGGGCTCCTGAACCAGTTGAAAACTTCTGGAAACACGGTTTGACGCCGAATGCACTAAAGTAGCAAAAGATAAGAATGCTTTTCAGATAATAATGCTAACGATGTTTGTATGGTAGGCATTACCGTTTTCCTTTCATTGATCCCCAACTATCGTTTTGTTTATTGCTTTAAAGCTAATTCGAATAACCACCGGCGAATTGGAGCACCCAACCCAGCCAATCAAGAATAGGACGGCAACAGACACCTAGCGGTATTGTTGAGAAGGAGACTCTTAGTTAAGCAAGAAAATGTAAAAAAAAAATGTAACAAAATTTTGTGAAATAAAGAGATAATTATTATTATATTAATTCGAATAATATGTGCGCTTGATTTAAAGAAATCAAAGATCAAGTCAGTCAAGGTTAAGAAAATTGATACCCTAAGGACTGATGACGGGATGAAGTTTTAAAATTTACAACACATTTTGCAGAAATTCCAAGTTCAGATAGTCAGATAGATGCTCCATAACCCTCACCCCCTGTTAATGAGGATTTGCGATTTCGAATCTGAAGTAGTTGATGCTCTTCTATGCTGACTCTCGAAAATGAGATCATATTGTTCATTTGAAGGACCAAAAATTGTTGTCTCTTGAAAAAAAGCCTCTATAGACTAAAGAAGGCTCCTTGATGCTGGAACAAGCAATTCACTGGATTTTTAAGGACATTTATAATTATCGTAGCATTTTATTTTGCAAATATGTGGATGTTAATCTTAATGTGACAGAAAACGAAGATAATATTACTTTCATGATAACTTCTCTTGAAATAGAACGTACATGGACACCCAATCATATCGAGATTATATATAATTTTATCACAGAGAGCAATTAGCTGTTTTCACTAAGGCTCTTTCTAAGGCTAATTATCAAATTTCAAAGGATTAATGGATCTGAATAAAGGTAGAAGTATTTATCTTGTCTTTAAATATTCTTTTTAATGTCATAAATCCTTTGTTTAAAATTTTGTATAGACCCTACATCTCTTGATTTAAATCTTAAATTTACCACCTCCAAGAAACCCAGAAACAAAGTGAATGTAATGCTGGGTCGACCTTATACTAAAGATCATAAAAGTAAAAAAGAAATCGGACAAAGGAAAAGAAAGAAAGCATATCATAATCTCCCCCTGAAAATTATACACGGAAATAAAGAAATGGAAATGCATTTAAATTATATCCTTCTTTCTAAGAAAATGGAGAAAATATTATTATTCCGCAGATATAAAGAAGAATATTGCCGTCATAAAAGTGTTCATAAAAAGGGAAAGAAAATTGTAAAAAATTAAAATAAAAAGCAAAAAGGGTGGATGGTTTTAGACTGAGATACTGAGACTTTCCTCTTCCCACTTTCAGACTGAGACCATAGAAGATGCATAGCTAGCATACAATGTACATACTGTTACTGCATAGATCTCCGTGAAGTAAATTGTTCCATTAAAATGATAGTTTTCCTTCCGTTTATTGTACGCTCAGCACTCCACTTCACTCCCTATTCTATACATTCCCTTATCGTGTAGATTTTGGCTCGTGTTCAATGCAATGGGATGAAGCAATGCAATTGCATGCAACTCGTCGGTCGCTCGTCGTCATTATACACTTGTACACGTTTTCTTTCATTCTCTAGAGAATGTATATTATTGCATAAGTAAAAAGAGGAGGAGAAAGACTTCGCCCTCACTCTTAATATCATAATTACATCCACTAAGCCTCTCCAAAAACACATATGGTTTCTGGTTAATGATTTTGGGTTCTGGGGAAGTGCGCGATAGGCATCTCTAAGGGCTACGTTATATAAAAGAGTACTTTACTTTAACGTTATATGTAATTACAGATAATGACTTCATTCATTTCGTTCTCTTCACGAAAGAATTAAATAAGTTTTGTAATTAGATTTCAGACTCTATATTTACTACGTGTGTGGAGTTTTGAAAGTTTCACTTAATAACATTTACCCGGAGAATTTATAATTTCTGGAGGGGATTTAAAACTATATAGTACGTTGTAATAATTATAAATGTTTCAGATTTAGAACATATTTTCTGAAGACGTGGATTGTTTTAGGAATAATATTTCTTCAAACATAAAAGCTGATGTGTCTCATCTATATGCTTTCAAAATATGCAATTTATATTTGAAAGAGATATTGACTATCTTAACATTAGATGACAATGCTATATTATCCAAATTTAAGGGAACTAGGTGGGAACACAGGTTGTTACTTTCTAGTTTTTCAAACTATGGTCAATAATCCCATTTTATCATCATCTAGACTATTACACATTTTAATTTTGGAAAGTTAGTCTCCTTTTCATATGGGGTCTTACACTAAAATCATGTCTGACTAAATGAATACATCTTTTTCTGTAGTAGTTTCAATTTCAAAAGCGAGGAAATAATTTGAGTTCATGACTGTTATTTCGAATTCTTTCCTCAAGTTCACATCTCAAAGTCCGTGTTTCTTTTTATAGCTATCAAACGAAGACCGACTCATAAAGTTGAAATAATTAAGTTTCCATCGATTTTTCACAAGAAAACACACAGAAACGAATCAAAGCCCTTGAATTCTCTTGTTGCTAAGAAATTCTTGAAACGCTTATTCCAAGACCATGGTGCCTGCTTCAAGCTTTATATACTTTTGGTTAGTGGTTACTCCATAAAAATGTTTTCGTCGAAATATACATACAGAAGAGCAGGTTTTACATCAAATTGCCTTTGCACAAGATCATACTGACTGAAAACTGATAAAGCCGAGAAAGGAACTTGTCATCTTCAATTGACATACCCAAACTGTATTTCCATAGTACATATTATAGAGATGTGAAAAAGAAATTTAAAGTAAAATGACATAAGCAGAAACTATAACTCCAGAAATTGCTTAGCAGTTCACCAGAGAAACCCATCTCGGAAATCAAAAGAGTGGAAAACTACATCACTTTTCTCCTGAAAACCTTTATATTAAATAGGAGTTCATTCGGGAAGTACAATAAAAATATTAACACAACCAGAAAGAGATGCGAATGCAAGAGGTGAGTTTTAGAAAATTCTTGTTAACATGAAGAACATTGAAATTCTTAGGCAATTTTACTACATGAGAGCGTATAAGGTGAACCAAATATTGAGCGTTGATAAGACAAAATATAATGAAGATCTATAAAGATTGTCAGTGGAAATGCCTTTGAAAAACAAAATTTCTGGTTAGTCAATTTTCTATTCCTACTCCTCCAAAATGTCCAGAATTTTTAAAATTATTTACGTTGGATAATCTAGACGTCTCATAGAAACGCGATGTAATGACCACCAAAAACATTGTTTTAAAGGAAAAGATATAAAATCACTAGTAGCAAAACACCTGATTGAAAACTGCCATGGTCTTAGAATTTCAAACCTTAAACTTTTGAAATATGTTCCAAGAAGGCATTTAAATGTATTCCTTAATATCACCGTTACATCTTGAGTCACCTTTGGCTCAGTCCTCAGAAACCCTAATTTTAGACGTTTATTCAGTTACTTAGCAAATAACCCTCCCTTCAAGCTTTCGTGATCTGAAAATTGTAGAGATTCGAACAAGTGAGATGAGATATTAGAAAACTATATTCTTTAGAGTCTATATTTTAACTTACTTAACGTTTTTTGTATGTGTTTAATTAAGAGCTCAGGAAAAATGTGATTCGAAGTTTTCTTTTAACGCTATTTTGACTAAAAGTCTTCTATTTTCCTTATTTATTGCCATCATTTAAGACATCTTTTTTGCTAGACTAATTTTACTTTCATAAATTCAAATTTGATATGTTCTTTTTTTATATAAGTTTCCTAAATTTATTACAAAATAAAAATTCAACCGAATTAGGTTGGTTTTCTTAAATGACACTAACAGTTAGATTTAGATTTGTCTTTGAACTGTGATTAACGATATAGGATCAACTTAAACATGCAAGTTTAGTGCTTTACAATTAAATGAATTGTAAAAGGTATCCAACTTTGTTTTAGTAATTTAAATGATAATTGGTCCTTTTTAAACTTTGTTTTCAGATTGAAGCTTGTGTAAATATGTTTTAAAGATGTTAAGATAAGACGTTTTTAGAGCTATATTAAGATTTTCAAGATTAGTTTAAATATTTTTATTGATTGTTGGTATTTGCCAGAGGTATAACGGATTAATTTTGATATCGTTACGTTATCCATCATCCAAAATTATAACTATATCCCAATTTTTCAAAAAATAATCCATGTTTTTGATCATACTAAATTTCAGGTTGTTAGTTATTCTTAGTTTTTGGCTTAAATAGCTTTCGAGATATTCAAGTTTGAAATCGAAAAAAAGTAAAATAAATTTATATTTTAAAAATAAACACACAAAATTCAAATATTATGTATCATAATCTAAATGTTTAAAAATATAAACAAATACAATCATTTTAAAACATAAAAAAACAATGTGATGTTTAATTATTTATCTTATCTTACTGGAACCTTGAAAACTTTTCGTTATTTTAAATAATTCAAATTACATTATCTATCTCCTTCCCAGATTCCTCATCTATCCTATCCTTGCCCATATCAACTTTTATGACTCCTCTAAAAATTCCGGGTCAATTTAATTTAAAAAATCTAGTACGTTTAGGTAAAAAAAAAACCCTCAAAAATATTACAATTCAAGTAAATTAAACGAAGGTAAAATACCTCCATTTAAAAAAAATATTGTTCTCTGTTAGAAAATCTTTCAAAAATGTTTTTAAACAGTAGAAAGCAACAATTACAATTAAATGAACAACAGCCCATAATTGAAGTCAACAGTTAAAATGGATTGGATTCTTGCTTTCAATTTAGACATCTCAGAAAAATTACTAAATGAAAAACTGATGAAATGTTAGATTTTCATTACTATTTTCTCAGAATTTCCCCAAACGAGTGCGCTTTTCTATTTTACTTTATGGTTAACTATACAAATATAGCTGCAATGTTGCGTTACCTTCAATCCAGCAAAGAGATTAGCAAAACCTAATCAAATAAAAGGCTTTAAAAGAATTTGGTCAATTCAAACAGAATTTCCATCAAATCCTTTTAGGATTAGCTTTATTTTGAATATAAAAAACGCGGTCAGCAAATAAAGTTGTTCATTTGCCATTTTAAAAAAATGGAAAAAAAACGACAGGCCACCAATCAAACTGTACAAATCAATTAGCCATCTACCAAATACCAAGCCTTTTAATTAATAATTAGCTGATTGATTTTTATGGTTATTTTATTAAACAAATTTAATTTGATGTATTCTGTATTCATGTGAGCCGGAAAACTCTATGATTTTCCCGGCTTTATGGTGAATTATTTTTAGAAGAGGAACTTTGACTCACATAGTCAAATGAAGATGAAGAGGGATGTGCAGCAAAGCACGTGCCCTCAATAACTCCATTAGAGGAAATTAAATTCGTTAAGTGGTATTTTATTACACTGTCTATTCAATATGTCTATGTCGGTGGATTCGATGTTTCATCGATATTATTGAAAGTATCCCATTTTGTTCCTGATTCAACGTTTCTCAAAACCACCCCTTAATAGTATTTTGTAATCATTTAGTATGGATAACGGTTACATTAATAGGATTGATTATGTTATTTATTATGCTGAGTTTTTGGTTTGTTGTGGTATGTACAATGCATTTGCGGTTTTTAAATATATCATTACAATGTTCTTAAAGGTACATTTTAATGATGTTTTAAGGGTATTGACATCTCACGTTTGGTGTTCGTTTGTACATTCAAAAATTTATAGATTCAAATATTAGACATAAGCTTAAAAACTATATATGACCACTTCCTATGTCGCCTTACATGATAACTAGAGAAGATTATATAAGAGAAACGCAATCAAATGTAGGACAAGAGATGACAATTATTTCAATATTAAAATTGCTGATATAGAAGTAACTGAAAATTCAAATAAAAATAGTGTCTTTTATTTTTGCTGTTTGAAAAACTGTCTCACCACACAAGTCACAATTTCAAAGATAATTTTTGTTTGCTTCGAAACTTAAAAAACTCAAACAGAATTTTCAATGCTCTTAAGATAGAAATAGTTTTGGATTTGGCAAAAACGAAATCGTACTTCTCTTATATTAACTTCTCAAATTAATGCAATTTACTGACAGTAAGTAATTTTTGGAAAATAAGTAATCCTCAAAAAAAAATTCAAAATTTACCGGGAAGCCTTATCAGTCCGTCCGTCCGCCCGAATTGATTAAATGGGTGTGTGAGTGGGAGTGAGTTATGAGTGCTTGAGTAAAAAGGTGAAATTATGAGTGGATGAGTTATTATGTGATAGTGAATGAAAGCAAACCATCTTGTACAACGTTATCCAAAACCAGTGATGAGCTGTCTGCTATATAAACGAGTGTATTAGAGGTTCCCTTTTATTTCATCAACATCGAAACGACGAGGGTGGCGTCAGGTAGTATATCCGACTCACACGAAAGAAAATTTCTTACGAACAATTCTGACGCGTGCACTGAGGATCGAACTCAGAATCGTCAGACTGGAGGGCGAGAGTGCTAGCACCTACACCAACCAACTACCTAAATACATACAAATACAACCATGGTGAATAAATACAAATATTGAAAGTGCTGTTCAATATTTCAAGACAAAACCATGTGTGAACTCTTCGCCAACTTTTTTAATTGTGTATATAAAAATGGTGATGATTCAAAAAGCAATTTTTAACCTCTGGTGATTAAAAATAGTGATATTTTAACTGCTATTACAGATGTTAAAGGTTGTTATAGTTCAGACCCGGATAACGTTCCTGATTGTATATATTGACAAAATATAGTAAGACTTTAGTCGATGTTTTATGTCATTTGTTTAACTTGTTCCTAAAAAGTGGCGTTTTTCCAAGATGTGGAAATCATCTTTTATAATTCTGCTTTTCAAAAAAGGAGCTAGACATGACGTATCTAACTATCGGGGGATAGCAAGACTTAATCCAAAACCGAAGGTATTTGAAGCAATTTTATGTATCAAGATTCAACTGACATTTTAACATTTTGACGTAAACGTTCTATAATTTCATACAATTATTTGCTGAATAATTCTGTGATAAAAAGAGTATTCGAATTATGTGACCTAGGAGTAACTTTCGACAAAAAAAAACATAAAAACATCATTAAAGCTATGATTAAACGCTGGTCAAAGGAATTTCAATACCCTTTGTGCAAAGTATCTTGGAATACAATTCCTCTATTTTATGTCCTTAGTACAATTGTCACATATTCTATGAAGTTACACAAGGGATCAACGTGTAGAAGTCACATTGCAAGAACGCTGGAAATAAAGGAAGAACTGAGAGCTAAGAAAGAAGACATTCTAGGAAGTCTACCCGAAAGTTTCTCCGCCTTTATAACCGCAATTGAAGCAAGACCTGACAACGAGACCACCTTCGAATACGTAATGGGAAAGGTAATAGATGAAGATGAAAAAATGCACTAGTTAAATTCCAAAGAAGACGTTATGATGTCCATCAAGTTCCAGAAGAAATGTGGTTCTCACTGCAAAAAAAAAGGACACACCAGGGCTCAATGTCGTTTGTTACTCAAAAATAATTTGAAATCGGATGCCAAGAAAACCGAAGAAACATCAGAAAACGAAGCTGAGGAACTTTTCTACTGCCTAAAGGATGGAAATCAAGAAAGAATTCATGGATAATAGACTCTGGATAGCGTCAGCTCATATGACTTATAAAAGGGATTTTTTCAACACATTGGACACCAAGAAAACTTCGAAAATATGGGAAAACATGTATGTACTCGGCATCTTTTACTTTCTGGGGAAAAACCAAGAAAGTTTTATTGAAAAATGTACTTTAATCACCAGATCTGAAAAGCAATCTACTTTCTATCAAGAAAATGACAAGAGGTGGTTACAACGTTGAATTTGTAGAAGATTCATGCATGGTGAGATATTTGAATCAAATTGTTTTAATTACAAAAAAAGATATGGTTTGAAAAGAAATAGAATCGATCCTTGTCTTTATTTTAAAGATGTAATTTCATGAATAAGT
Organism: Megaselia abdita; assembly: GCA_001015175.1. Lineage (NCBI taxonomy): Eukaryota > Metazoa > Arthropoda > Insecta > Diptera > Phoridae > Megaselia > Megaselia abdita. Next base: position 6,131 of record JXPG01043927.1, on the reverse strand, counting down.
TCTTCGAAGAGAAAAATGTGGGCGATTGTACTTATTATTCAAATACTTAGTACTTAGGAATTCAAATAGGGACATAAAATCATCAATATGGAAGAGAGCAAATCATTATCAATTCCAATGGAACCAAATTACATAAAACTACTAGAAGAGAAAAACTTGCTAAGAAATAATACTCAGTACCAAAGCTTTCTAGGTTCACTTCTCTACATGGTAAGCACTATTTTTGCTGCTGTAAATTTTCTATGTAGGAGAACATCAAATCCAAGGAAGTGTGACTGGGAGGCTGCCTTAGATACCTTAATTATACGCTTGAAGCAAGGAAAGTTTACGAAAGGCTCGATTAATAAATTTGACTGCTACGTTGATTCGGATTGGGCGGGAGAAATGTGAAAGACCTAAAATCTATTACTGGCTATGTATTGTCAATTAGTATCAACCGAATACATTGGTGTAGCAAGAAACAGTCTATAGTTGCATCTTAATCAACAGAAGCCGAATTTAATGTAGCCACCAAAGCCGTGAATGAAATATTATGGCTTGTTCAATTGTTCAACGAGCAATTGGAATAGATATTTAAAGACCAATTCTGATGTATGAAGACAACCAGAGCTGTATAAAGCTGATTGAAAACGAGAAATTCACCGGAAGAACTAAGCACAAATACATATGTGAAGTATAATGTTATAAAAAACTCGCATAGCACGGGAGAAATCGCTATGATTTATTGTGAGTCAAAACTAATTATTGTTGACATTCTTACGAAGCCTAAACTAATGGTTGGGTTTCATCGGAATTGAGGGAAGGTGTTGCAAATTAATCTACATTGAGAGAAGGTTTTGAAGATCAGTGTAGATCTGAATTTCATGTTTTGTATTTCTCATATTTTATTATTTAGTTTTGAATATATTATCAATCAAACAGTTCATAGTGCTGTTCTGAAGAATACAGAATAAATTTAAAAAAATACCCTAGTGCTACCACAGAAGGTAGTTCTACTGCACCACTTCCCTTATGTATTCGATTTGTCTGTCCGTCTGCCGCAAACCTTTTGCAAGGTAGATTTGAAGGGGTAGACATTGTCCGATGTGGACACGTAATGAAGGTCTATCCGACTACTACAAACTGCCATTAACAGAAATTTGATTGGTCGACACCAGATGGCGCTAGCGCTTAAATTCTGGAAGTTATCCGTTACGCTTCTTGAACTTAAAAGTATAGGATTTCCTGATTGGATCTTGACTTGGATACGAAGCTATCTATATGAAAAGACTCAACAAGTTATCTTCAAAGATGTTACATCTAGGAATATTGAAAGGTATTCCGGTGTCCCAATCCATCACACAAGATTCACCTAAAGGAACTAATAGACCGTAAACCTTTTGCAACGTAAATTTGAAGATGTAAACATTCTCCGATATTAGCATGGGAAACCTCATTTTAAAGGTCTATCTGACTTTTTATAAACTGCCATTAACATAATTTTGATTGGTCGACTCCAGGTTACGCTTGCGGTTTAATTCTGGAAGCTTCTATTTTAAGTATTTTTAGATTTTAGTTAACAAAATCTTATCCGATTCTCAAGCTTGATACCGCGCTTTAAAGGTACTCATGAGGCCCTTAAACTCTTCTCATTACTTAAAAAAGGACCTATAAAAAATTGACATTGTAGTACATAACATCGTTATCTGGAATCATGCGTAGGATCGTGTGATACATGATTTTGAAATTACCAATAAGGCCTACAAACCATAATCAAAATTTTAGAAATAGGGTAGGAAATGGACAACAAAACCAAAATGAGGATAACTTCGTTATATCGAATCATAAAGGGTCGTGCGATACATCCCAGTTTTGGAAATACATGGGAGTAGGAAAGGGGTAACTAAAGAAACATATATTTTTATGGAAGTTATGATTGCTAATATGATTATTATGGTTCCTAATATATTATTCGAAGTGAGGATGGGCCAGAGGCTGTGAATTCGGAAGTTATAGAATAATTTTAAAAAAATACCCTAGTGCTACCACAGAAGGTAGTTCTACTGCACCGCTTCCCTTATGTATTCGATTTGTCTGTCCGTCTGCCGCAAACCTTTTGCAAGGTAGATTTGAAGGGGTAGACATTGTCCGATGTGGACACG
>JXPG01043893.1:1924-13071 GCA_001015175.1 Megaselia abdita | reverse complement strand
TTTTTTAGTCAGAAATTAATAAAAGTTTTTTTGTAAAACGGAGTTTTTTTTAATGAGAGTTTATTTAAAATACATTCTGAAACTCGCAGTTTTTGTTATGATACATTCTACAAAACATTTAAAAAGAGTCCACTACATCGCGAGTTTAAAAATATAATCTACATAAAATCGCGAGCTTAGTAACATTAAAAAAAAAAACACTCTACAACAAAATCGCTAGTTTCGTATTTAAAAAAAACGCTCTACAAAGAATCGCAATTTTTGTAAGGATACATTCTAAAAAACATTNTTTGTTATGATACATTCTACAAAACATTTAAATAGAGTCCTCTACATCGCGAGCTTAAAAATATAATNTTAAAAAAAAAAAATCTACAACAAATCGCGAGTTTATAGTAATTAAAAAAAAAAAACACTACATAAAATAGCGAGTTTAATAACTTAAAAAAAAACACTACATAAAATCGCGAGTTTGAGGATATGAACGGTATCTTAAAGAAAATTGTTTGAATTGAGTTTTTTTAATCTAAATTTTGATTGTAGGATTTTTAGCTACTTTTAGCTAAAGAAAAATCCCACTTTCTTTGTGTAGAACGTTTCCCTACTTATAGTAAACATTTCAGTGGAATTTTGTTTTATATTTGAATAAAGACAAACCTATTAGCAACAAGCAGCGATTTTCAGCTTATTAATCTAAATCGGTGACGCTACAAACTGTCTGCTTATTTTTTTGAATTCACGGACATGGCTAATTTCATAATATTAAGTACATTGTAGTATTTATTTATGTAGTAACACATGAGTATTGATATTATTTAACAATATACATAAAACAGAATGTACGTCATCTGATAAACAACATATGATGAGGATATGTATCTAGCTTTCAAATACAGTACGACACGTGGAAAAATGTCACATTTTTTTTCATTAAGGAGTCTTCTAGTCTCTAGAATATTCGCAACGAATATGTACCACGTAGCCTACGCAGTGTGGAACCATACAGTATTTACACTCATCTGTCTCGATTATGCCCACATTCAATTGTTAATCTTAAAAAGTCAATAACCAAAAGACAATACCACCTCCACAAACAAAAATCGCCTTCTTACAAAAACTTACATTAGAGCCAACAAGTAATTCTCCTGTAGTATAGTAAAATATCACTGGAATATAGGCACATAAAAGTCACAAGAACCATATCAAGTTTATTAAATTACAGTGAACCAACGGACTCATATTATTTTAAGTGGTTATTAACACGAAAAGAAGGTTTCATTCCTTCTGCTTGCTACTCTTTTAATTACGGTTGTCAGAAGAACTTCTACTCTTCTCTGACTTTTTTATGTTCAAAGCACTTAACCGATCCACCGAAAGATGACGGAGAAATTACACTAACATGCGTTTCGTCTGAATATTGTACAGAGACTACCAACGAAATAAACATTACGAGAGTTGATCGTCAAGCAGCTGAGGAGGGCAATAATAACAAAAACAACATTTGTGTGTACACTCTGAAAAAATGTTTGTACTTTCTTCTTGCTGACAAAGTGTATTCTTAAAAATACATCCTAGTCGTATTACCAATTATGGTATATGCATGGAAGTATTTTTGGCATGTGTAGACTAGACGCTGTATAACGTTTATGCATAGTACTGATGAGGCACAGCGTGGTGGTTGTGCTTACATACTGATACTATGCATTTTCATATGATCTAAATGATGGTTAATGGTCTATTAAGACTAGTAAGCTTGCGCTAAGCTACTTCTGACACTATTATATGAAAAAAAAAATAATAAACAAAGATTAACAAATAATAGGGAAACGCAATGTGTTAAGTTAAAAACATAACCCGAATTTCCAAAACAGTCAATTCTTTTTTTTCAAGTGCTCACCATAATAGTTGTACTTGCATATACTATGTGACGTCAGATATGATTATGTTACTGTTCAGGTCAGTTTTTCACTTAGTTTTCTATCTCTTTTTCCTCTTACCCATCCATTCCGTTTGTTTACATTTGCCTGCCTTTAAAAAAAGACTTGGGGGAGAACCGGTCGGATAATTTGCAACTGCTTATAAGCTGCTGCTATTCGATCGATTTTATCTCCTTTTTCGTCGAGTTATGAATATCTCTCCGACGCGGTTGATTCGCCAAGACAGTGGCTTTTTTTTTTGTTTTAGATGTTTTGTAGCGCTTTTTTAGAAGTTAATAGTAATACTAGCTGGCGCGAACAACCTTCTGTGGATGTTACTGATTCTAATATACAGTATAAAAGATTTGTCTATACCAGATGACGATATCGCTTAAATTCAAGAAGATTCTACATTTAAAGTTTTTTTTTTATTTTAGTTAAAATCTTATACAATTCTCAAGTTTTATACCGCGTTTATACCGGAATTTCTAAATGCAGTGGCGAACAGTGAGGCGCGTAGTGTTTTTTTTTTGACTCTTGATTTTTTTTTATAGGGAGTTGCTTTAGACATTCCAAAGCATAAAATAAAATGATTAGTAGAAGATATTTTAGTTTTGTAAAAAGATTTGTGTGATCCAAAGGATTTCTTATGAGGATTTAAAGAAAAAAATAAATCAAATTTACATTTCACCCAATTTTATGGGATGGTTCTTGGAAGAGGTAGATTTTTTCCTAAAATTCAAGTTTAAAGTGGAATTCCAATGAATTCCAGTTACAGTTCTTCTATGATTTGTACCTTCGTATATTCTGAATCGATCCTGCAAAAGTTTGCTGCGCGTTTTTGCGCCTTTTTTTACATATATTTTCTAACTCTTCTCAAAATTCAAATAAAATTTGGACACGGAATCGTTTATGCAATCTGGGAACCTGTTCCCATCCCAGAAAGCGATTCCACATAAATTTCGTGACTCCTCTTTAAATTCCCCGTCCAACGATACCCATATTGCCTATATATCTTAAAACAGAACCTTATACCTTACATTTATGCCTAAAACGTAACGTAAACCTTCACGTAACGTTACGAAAAGTAGCCTACGACCTATCCTAGATCTCAAGGAACACATTCTGCAAATTTGGTAGAAATCGGATAAACCTCCTCGATTTGTATAAGGAACATACATACCCTTTTATTTCATCCACATCGAAATCTCCAAAATACTTGTCAAAAACCTAGATTTGATATCACCTTACTCCAAACTACACTCACCAAAATAAAACCATATTCAAATTCTACGAAATTAAAATAACCAGTCGAATACCTCAAAAAATCACAAAATTGTAGGAACCAACTAATATCAGATTATTTAAAAACATCTCAAAGTTATGACTTGGTACAGTCAGTCGATTTATTAGCTTTTTGTTATTTTATTGAATTATGTTTCCTATTTTTTAAATAAAACTTTCACTACTACTGTAATTATTTATATAAAAACAATTAATTACTCAAAGAACTAAGTAAAAAAGTTATTGTAATTTTATTGCGTAATCCAAAGCTTAATCGAAAAATCTTCCATAAATCATATTTCATCTGTCCGAAAATACTGAATCGATTTCTATTTATTTAATTATTTTAGAGGCTTTGTTTTCACGTTCAGTTATTAAAGAAAGTTGAATGAAGCTTTATGTGAAAATACGAAATCGCTAAGAAGATTTGTTTTTGTACACAGAATCTCTCAAAGTCAAGAATCAAATATAAATTTAAAAAGAAAAGCTGTAAATAATATATTTAAATTTAGGTAGTTTGGCCTGAGAAGAACTTTACAGCGTTATAAGTTCTTCTCAGGCTAGCTCTATGATGTTTTTTGTTGTAAAAAGACAAAAACAAAGGTGTAGTAGTAATATTAAGTAATGTTTTGTTCCTATGAATTTACCGGCTTTTTTTTACATCATTGATTTATAGTTTTCTCTCTACCTCTGAATAGAGCCAGTAATGACCTGAAAAGTTCCAACAGTATCGAGGATCGAATTCTTATAATAAATACTTGTAAAAAGACAGATGCATCACGATATTCTAGAACTATTGTTGAATAGGAGAATCACTTGAATAAGAGCAATAATACACATTTAAACAATTGTAGACAATTTGTATAATATACATACATTATATTTTTCAAATTTTACTGTCTGACGATTTTAAATTTAGACTCTCTTATATATATATATATCCCTTAAATTAATTCATCATTATACTTATCTTTCTAATGAGTGATTTCATTACATTGCTAAATTTGCAACACCTTTCTTAAGCAACACAGCTTCCACTCAACCACGTAAAGTAAAATAATTTCAAACATAAAAATCAAAAATACAGTCTTAATTTCCTGAAATATAAAATATGAACAAATAACCTACGTCTCATAAATTCATGTTGTGCTAAGTATTAATGCAAGTAACTAGGCCAAGAACAGGGCTAGATAAGAAAATCTATATAGAAGATACTGTCAAAATTTTACTTTATCTGTTTAAACAATGATAAGAGTGATCGCTGTTGCACATAATGTTTTTGAATTCGTTGCTTAAGAAATATTATTGAAACTATATTGCTTGCGATAAGAAGTTTGGCTACTGTTTTAATTATATATTGAAAGTAGGCAATGTTTATATGCCCAAATAAGAAGAAAATTGGCGCCCACAAATTATATCCTTATATAGTGTATTTCATCGTCACGCAATTCCCTTAAGTATTTTTGTTGAAAAGGTGTAATGACTTTAGGAAATCATGTTTTTCACTATTTTTCATGTTAAAACATTGGAAATTATTATAGTGACTTAAAAAACAAATTACAGTTATTTTCATGACGATTATAGAGAGCTCGAGAAAGTTTTCACGTTTTTTATTAAAAATCTAATACGGATTTAATTCGTATAAAAAAATGTTTAAAAAACATGTGTTATGGGAGCTCATAACCATATGTTTTAAAAAACTTAGAGAGTAAAGTAGCAACTGAAGAAAAAATCATGAATCAAAACATTTGATTATGTACACTAAAAATAATTCGAATATTTTATTGATTTTATTTTTTTTTGTTGCAACGAAGATTTAAAATTGTAATCACTATCCGATCCAGGATAAGCGATACTTCATGATTGCATTCCATCATTGCGTTTTGAAGGTACACCAAAAATTAAAAAGGGTAAAACAGCAACCCTTTCTAGAAGTAGAAAGGCAAAACTACTCCTAAAAGGGTAGTATTGGGAATTGACACCGAGAAAGGGAAAGAATGTTCAGAGTTTATTCGATTTTTACACCACATATTTGAATAAAAAACTACTTCTGGAATAAGTAGTATTAAATATAAGAGTGACATATGAATAAGATTTTGCATTCATATATAGTATATTTGTTATTTATAGTAATTTTGTTATTTACTAAATTAAAATAATTTAAAATCAAACTTATTTTTTGTTACTTTTTGAGTGTTTTTTGAATAACTTTCTACGAAATTTCGTATGGTTGAACATAAATATAGTCTCAACAGTAGTTTATTAATATTTTTTTAGTGTTAGTTATACACATTTGTTGTATACTATCAATTTTTTCAATACTATATATTTAAACTATACATTTTACGTTTTAATCATATTTCTAAGGACTGTCCCCCTATTTCTAAGGACTGTCCCATAAAAAATGTACGCATGCACTTTTGTCTATAAGTCGCGAAGTATTGAACCAAATTAAACACAAAAATATGTTTTGAAAACGTTAATTTGTTGAGAAAAAATTTGGATAATTGGAAAAAAATAAGATTTATTAAACAATTTAATTTTATCAGTCAAGCCTCCTATTAAGTTCTTATGGTATCTTCTGTAATCCTCCCTGTCACCGCAGTCCGCTTCATTCCGAATTATTTTACAATATCTGTTTTTTTTTTTTTTTTCCTTAAAAATTATTTTTGAAAGATTCTTAATTTCTTTTTCTCTAATTGATTTGACATATATATTTCTCTTGTCAGATTTCGATTAACAGTAAAAGGGAGAACGTTTTGACCAACTTTTTAAGGCTCCTTATTAATTTCGACCTAATATAAGAGTTATTGGACAAAATGCATGCGTAAATTTTTTCTGGGACAGTCCTTACTTAATATTCAAAATACTCTTCCCTTTTCAAAATCAAATAATAAATTAACACCACATTAGATATTTTGGTCAGCTGTCTTTTCCTCGTGAACTATTTCTTTTTTACAAAACATTAACACTGAAACTTTCATTACCAAGGAACCAATAATTGAAGTAAAATCAATCAAATATGATTTTTTGTTTATTATTACAAAAAATATATTATTTTTGAGGAAAGACCGTAACTAAATTACTTTCGTTATGAGAGAAAATCATGCACATTTTTGATTGTAGAACTAGTTTACTAAGTCTAATAAAATGCATTTCCCAACCCAGACATTTATATTCATTCGTTCTTCCATTCATTCTTCATACCACTCTCTCAGCAAATCATGCCTATAAACTTGACGTAATTATTATAATTAAATAATTAAGAACCACAGACTCTATATAAAATCCAAGCCCCATTAACCCATTTCATCCACCATCGTCTACAAAAGGCAAGCAAAATGCAAACTGGAACTAAGCTGAAACAGCAAAGAAACCAGAAAAAAGATGGTATAAAACAATAATTACGTGATGATGTTGCATATTTCTGAACACATTCTGAACACAACAAAAAAGTTCTAATTATTCTGTGTGAACGGCTGACTAGGTTGCTCAATATGCATATTTGTTTTGGGTCTTGCTGATGATGCTCCGTTGCTCCAGATGAAAGACATCAGTTTTTATTGTTTCGCCGTTGTTAAGTATTTCTTTCATAGCATTTTTTGCCTGTCACATTGTTGCCATTATGAAGTTGTCCCTTGTTCTTCTCTTCTTCTTCTCATGGCATGGCCTCAGCACCCTAAACATCACATAATTATTAGTGTTATGACACTTTTTAACGAACTGTAGATGCTGTCATTACACAAATTTCAGTGAAAGCATTTCTTTTTTTCTAAACAAATTTCAGTGAAAGCATTTCTTTTTTTGTTTAAAAAAAGTTTATTTTGCTTTATTTCCTTATTAGATACAAGATTTATACAAAACGCAAAAAGTTTAAAAAAAAAAAACGTTTTTAACCCCTAAATGTTACTGCGATTTATTAATGCATTAAATGCAAAGAGTTGAAAGTCAAAATTATTTTTTAAAAATCTAAAAATCTTCAATCTTTATTGAATTTTAATTTAGAGACTTAAATTTTATCAATATTTTGAAAATTATATAAAATGAACGTTTGTGTTAAATATTAAAAAAAAATTAAACAGCGAATTATAATCTTACAATTTATATATTTTTGTTAACATTCTATAAATGTAACTTTTAAAATTTGTTATTTATTATAAATATTTTCAATATCTGTTTTTTTATTTTTTTTTCTGAAAAAATTACTTTAAAAAATTCACACATTTTAATCTTAAATCTTTCTTTAATTCATAACTTTATTTATATTTTTATTAAATAAGTAAACTTTAAGTTTAAATTTATTTTTTGTTTTTTAGTCAGAAATTAATAAAAGCTTTTTGGAAAACGTAGTTTTTTAATGAGAGTTTATTTTTGAAGTTTTACATTTTTTTTTTAAATTTGAATATTTTCTAGTTTTTTTAACTATTTAATATAAATTATTAAAATTTTAATATCTTTTTTTAAATTCAAATTATTTATTATAAATTTTAGTAACAATAACTTTAGTTTTATTTGTTTTTTTTAATTTTTTAAATTTTGGAATTAATGATGCTTTCATATATTTCAAATTTAAAGTGTAATATTTTTATAGATTTAATTTTTCCATAGAGTAATTATTTTATTATTTTTAATGTTTGAGTATTGGTTTACAGTTTTTACTCTTACTACTCTTCTCCCATAATTTCCATACAATTTCTCTTAATGTACATTACCGTCAAAAAGTATTTGGCCACCCATATAAAAATATAAAAATTTTGTATTACAAATTCCGTCATGCGGTAGTGATAATCTTTAGAGACTAAAATGAACGTGAGTTATGTAAATCAGATCATTTATTAGTGAACTTCTAAATGTTTACTACTTTTTAAATGTTTTACATTAAATGCAAATTAAAATGCATTTTTAAAAATATTTCTTGGCGAGGACTGACTGAATTACTACTGAGGAGCTTTATTCTTATGTGAGAATAGTTGTAACTTTATTTATTTACACAAATCAAAATCATTTATTAAATAAATGCTTACATGTAAGCTGTAATATTTGGAAAAAAAATATGATTAAGTAAATTTCTAACACAAAAAATGGTCGCAATTTACAACTAAAGGAGGATATAGTTCATGACTTTTGAATTTAGTAGCGGATCTGCTTAAGTTTTAAGTTTACAAACTAAAAAAACTAAATCACACAACAAACCAAAAGTGACTCAAGGTGTAGCAGTGATATTAAGGAATGGTTCAAAACCAAAATCAAAAACTGTACGAACATGTTTACAGTTAGTTAATCTCTATTATGCAATAAGACTACTCTAACATTACTAAAAACAATATTAAATAATCCAGCTAATTCTAATTAATTATAACCAAATGATTTAGAAGCACATACCAAAGAAGCAAGCAACGAAAGATAAACGTCTTTGAATTCCCTCTTTTTAAATACAACTGGAAAAACAACTAAATATATAATAAAACCAAAATGAACAACAAGAGTGTATACAAGTACAACACCATCCATGGGAAAACGACTACGACGTCGGTCCCCATCAATAAATCTGGGGAATTATATAAAAGCTGTTAGTCGGTTGGGCTGCAGCAGCCAACAGCATAGATATATACCTCCTACTTAGCAAACATGTACATTGCACAAGAAACGAACTGATGCAGGCAACAGCATTCAAATATCACATTCAATGGACTGCATTCAGAAATGTTTAAAAAAAACATGTTCAATAGAATCGATTTATAAAACTTATGGGAATGATGTTGTGGCCAAATAGTATAACAAGTGATAACGACGAGGGCGTAAGGGTTAACATGAACAAAATGAAGTAAAGAGCACAGGAAATCGTAAAGAAGAACTGTCATTAAGTTGAGTGATCTCTACTGGCATAAGTCATAAATTGCAGCGCGTTGATTACATTCACACTTTACTTTATGAGATTTGTTTATTATTATCTCTCTTGTGAACTTATATCAATTACCATGGCTTTGCAGTGAACTGTCAGTTGAGAGTTTCATATAGAGTCAGATAAAGACTTAATTTATTTGTGTATTTCAAAATAAATGTTTTTTGTGGGAGATGATTTGTTGGTGGAGTTTAACAAATTTTATTTTAGTTATGCTAATGGTATATGATGATGAGGGGCTTATTACTCCTTTCAATCTCGTACACGGCCGGCTCCAATCTTGGAATCTTTCCAAAAGACCTTTGCAATCTTCGAACTCAAAGATTGCAGTCCTTAAACACAATTTTGAGTAGTAATTTACTCGCTAATGTTGCAAGCAAAACATGATGTTTTATTCCACATCATGTATAGATATTCAGATAGTTGTCTTCTCCTTTGCTATGTTTACTATGAAATGCACTAAACCGGAAATTTTCTGAATAACTTACCAGTCAACAAACCAACATACATAGCCTTTGAAAACATAAACACTTTACACTCCTTGTGGTTGTTAATTTCTATGTATGAAGATAACAAACCAACCGACCTAACAGTAAGTACGAATAACCCGTTTTGCTATTGTTTACCCGTTTGCCCCCCTTCCAAGAATAAAAGTATAAGAGCTATGCAGAGTTTCTTACCTTGGTGGGCTAAGAGCAAGTGTTCATTCATTTCTGTTATAACTTTATTTGATATTTCTCTGGCTTATGGAAATTAACATGTAGTTCACTTTCAAAACAATTGAAAAAACGAACTTTATCTTAGATGGCGATTGAAACGGGCAAGTTCAATGATGGAGAAGATTTGTTTCGAAAAAGTTCAATTATCAGATTAAATTAATTATTTAAATATGTCTATTTTCTTAATATTTTAGTACAGAAGTCAGTGTTGGTTCAAACAACTACTAACAATAGTTCAAAAAACGTACCCCACATATTACTAATGTAAAATAAATACACATATAACTTATTGTATGTCTTCCTATTTAAATTAAGGATGGTATTAAAATAAATTCCTTTTGTCTGTCTGTGAAATTTTTAAAATAATGTAAGAATAATATCCGATTTGTTGGTTTATAAACAAATCGGATGTTCTGTGTTAGAGACTCCATCCATCCATCCATTTGTGTGAATAGTGAACACCAATTTATAAATTATGGGCGTGAAGAGGATATATGGAAAATCTCGCTATGGGCGATTGTAAAATAAAAAATCATTATTTAACAGATCTTAGTAATAGCAATTTAAAAAAAAAAAATACTATATCAATATAAAAAGTAATATATTTTTTAGAATAGAAATTGCTTAAAAAAATATAATATTAATTATTAAATAATTAATAATAACACTTTTTTGTTTGTTATATTTTAAGATCACAGAAAAAAAATATAAATAATATTAAATTTAATTATACAGATATTTTTAAATTAAAAATAAAAGTTAAAAATATATATATTTTTATAGTGTTTTTGGAGATTAAATCATTTAATAAAAAACACTTGTCTTCATATTTTTGAATTTGTGTAGTATTTTCGACAATATTTGTTTGTATTTACAAAGATATAATTAAAATTATTATATATAATATTATTAAAATAATATATATATTATATTAATTATATATATAATTATTTATATATCATAAGCATTGTTTAATAAATACGAAGGAACATTTTTGTAAATTTTTAGATTATCCAAGATTAACAACATTTAACATTTTTGTTATTAATTAAAATGCTTATTCCCTTTATAAATTTAAATAATTAAAAAAATATAAAAAGCAATGCATTCTTTTGTTAAACGCAATTATTTATGCCTATCCGCATTTTGAAATATAGCCTTCATTTAATTTAAAAAGTTGAAAATAAATATTATCAAAAATATTAAATCTAGAAAAACATTTTTAACATTTGATTTATTCTAATAATAATTTCAACACATTTTTATATATAAAATGATGCTTATGGTAAATTCAGAGAATTTTAATCAACATAAAGCAATAAAACT
>JXPG01043849.1:1566-11697 GCA_001015175.1 Megaselia abdita | reverse complement strand
TTATATTATATTATATTATATAATTTTCGAAAAGTTTCTTAGAGATATATTTCTCCCTCAAATTAAAACAAATTATGTTTTTGGAGGAGAATTTTAAGTTCAATAAATCTTTCATAGTTTATATATTTGATTTTTGTAGATAATCCACAATGAAGCTACGGGAACGAGCCAACTTAATTAATATTTAGTTTTTGATATATATTTAATTTTTTAGAAAATCTCATGTCAAGACCAAATTTTCAACTTGAAATAAAACAGTAGCTTCACCTCCAAAATAAAACAATGAAATCCATCCCACTACTAAAAAATACGACGCTTTCACCAAATCGATTAGTTCACATCAAAGTGAAACAGTAAAAAAGCAGATATTCTAAATATGGTAACATCTGATTAAAATTTTAAGCATTCCGGATATTCCACGAGCCCTGTCAGTCACTTAACGTATGATAGGGGAATGTGATCGTACAATGACGTCGTCATAGTCTCTCAAAACAGCACATATTTTATCGCACCTAATTCGACGAAAAATGCGCAAACCGCAAATTCCTTTGGCTTACACGGGGAAAAACACCTATTGTTTTTTTATCAATAGATTTTTTTAGTTTTTTTTACGTTTTAGACTTAGATATAGGAATTATTTTAATTTGAAAATAATTTAGGATAATTTTTTTCTCAATATTATAGCTCCATTGAATCAAGCTGAAGAATGTTCTCATAATTGGTCATCTTTTTAACTTGAATTATTTAATATCTCTCATTCATCTTCTGATGAAGAGAACGTGCCGGTTTATTTTTCAAAAGACCGGCCGGATACATTTTAAGCAGAAAGTTAACATATATTATGTGCATAAGAAATGTGTAATATATGTTTAATTAGTATTTATTCATATATAATACATATATAATACACACAAAATCTTAAACATTTTTTTTCCTAGGATAGATATGAAGGATAGACTGCGTCGAGTCTAATTCTCATTTCAAAGAATGTCCGGCTTTTGTTCTGTGATTTTTAGCCAATAAAAATGAAATAGTTTTGAATTAACCAATGGGAATTGTCTCTTTTTTATTCGTGCTCTCTTTCTTTAAAATGTTGTCTTCTTTTACTCAAATGAGGCTTGAATTTTGATTATTCTCAAAAAACTTTCAACCAATGGGAATTGTCTCGTTTTTATTCGTGCTCTCCTTCTTTAAAATGTTGCCCTCTTTTACTCAAATGAGGCTTAAATTTTGATTACTCTCAAAAAACTTTCAACATAGAATAAACCAATGGGAATTGTCTCTTTTTTATTCGTGCTCTCTTTCTTTAAAATGTTGTCTTCTTTTACTCAAATGAGGCTTGAATTTTGATTATTCTCAAAAAACTTTCAACATAGAAGAGGAAGCATTAAGAATCTAAGTTTGCTTTGGATAAAAGCGCCATCTTTAAATCTGATTCCCTCATTAATTCGATTTTTTCGTAATTGGATTTTTTAAATATGTTTTTAGTATGTTTAAACACATGAAGGCTGATCATGTTAAGAGTTTGGTACAAAACCAAACACTTGTCAAGAAATCTAGAGATGTTTTAAAAAATCGGCCCAAACGAAATCCAAGTGCTACAAAAACAAAGTCACAAGCAAATAGCAGAATGAAAAATATACAAAATAATGTCAATATCGAATTGAAAATGTTGCTGACGTAACTGCTATCTAAATGATTGTTCACTTGAACGATTTCTAAGGAATTTATCTGTTAACATTCTATTGCTAATTTACACTAAATTTAACTATTGAATTGTTTCAATTCAAGATTAGCACTAAAACCACACACCCCCTTGATTGAGCTTCTCGTCGTTCTTTCAGAAATATTTTATCATTGTCGTTTTGCCGCTTTGTCGTCGACAACGACGAGATTGTTTTTGTTTGCTGTTTTGCGCAAAGTGAATGCACTTTGGGTAATGTGTGCGTGAACGTTCAGTTGCAGTTTCTGCTGCTGCTCTGGCTGGTATATTCATTCGCATGCATTGCAACTACATTGCAGTTCTCTTCACTCTTTGCTTCTAATAATTTATATTAAAGTTGTTGGCTTGTCTTGACGACACCTTTGGAATGGGAATCGAACGAATGAACGGATGAATGCGAGCAAGCTGGCAGGCAGGCAAGCAGGCAAGACCAGCAAGCAAGCAATCGAACGAGAAACAACAAAAACCAGTAGTTGCATCTTTGTAAAAACTTGTTGCACAGACTCAATGCTTTAGATGCAATGAAGAAAAAAAAAAAAGGAATTTATAGATTTAATGTCTATAATTTTGATGAAAGTTTTTTTATATGCTTTGGCTAAATTGCGATTTGCCAGATAGATAAAACTTTGGATGTCGGTCTGAATGGAATATTTACTGTATTGAGTTCTTGGATATTGGGTTTGGGATATCAATTTTGGAAGGAGTTGTCTTAATTATTGATCCGATTAAAAGGTAGAGATTCAATTGCTTTGGAAGAAGTAACCTCGTTTTTGATAGGTTTTTAAATGAAAATATGGAAGTCAAGGTATATGGAAGTCAAAGCAATTTAATTGTATTAAAATAATTTTAAAAAATTGGTGTCTTCACTTAAAATTTATCTGAGACCAACACAATTTAAATGAAGTCACATTGTCTACAAAATGATTGCAAATGTTTAAGACTAATTTGCATTGCTCACAATACATTTCAACATTAACAACAAAATTAAACTGATAAAAATAGGCAATTGAAAACGGTTTGTGTCTTGACTGAAAATTATATCCGAATTGAACCAGCCAAGATAGTATCGACTTTACAGTTGAAGGTCTACAAAATTCCAGAAATTTCGGATTATCTTTGACATCTTCGAGTGCATATTTAATAAAAATAACTAAAAAAGTTTGGTGTCTTCACTTAAAATTTATCTGAGATCAACACAATTTAAATGAAGTCACATTGTCTACAAAATGATTGCAAATGTTTAAGACTAATTTGAATTGCTCACAATACATTTCAACATTAACAAAAAATTGAAACAGATAAAAATATGCAATTGAAAACGGTTTGTGTCTTGACTGAAAATTATATCGACTTTACAGTTGAAGGTCTACAAAATTCCAAAAATTTCGAATTATCGAGTGCATATTTAATAAAAGTAACTAAAAAAGGTTGGTGTCTTGAATGAAATTTAAAGCAAATAAATTGAAATATAATATTGAAGCTCAAGTTTTAAATATTTTCTACATTAATGATATTCTTACGTTTGGAATTATTTCAAATATTCATGATATTTCTAATGAATAATTAATTTAATAAGGTTGTTGTCTTCGATAATACTATACAATGGACTAACATTGAAAATATTGACATTACATGAAAAATGCCAAGACACATTTTATTTACTTTAATAATAATCAAGACATTTCTACAGTAAATTAAAAATAATTCAAAAAGAAATCAAGACTTTATCAATTATAACCTGGACAAAATGTTCAAGGAATACTCACTTTCATATTTGAAAGAGATTCACTAAATGTGATTTTTACAAAAAAAAATCGGTGGTTCCGAGGATCGAACTCAATATCAGATTTGCTTAAATGACTATTATTGTATTATTACTGTAATTAAATTTATTGCTTTTTCTTTGTAAAGATTTTAGTCTTATGATCTTGTGTTCAAATCCCATAGAATGTTCATAATAAAGCTAACAATACCCAAAGTGAAAAAAAATTGAAAATTCACAATTACTGTAATTAAATTTATTGCTTTTTCTATATAAAGATTTTATTCTTATGATCCAATCCCATAGAATTTGTATAATACATAAAACAAAAGTATTTTTTTCGCATTAAAAATGTAAAAAATACCCAAAATGGAAAAAATTCTTAAAATTCACAATTACTGTAATTAAATTCATTGCTTTTTCTTTGTAAAGATTTTAGTCTTATGATCTTGTGTTCGAATCCCATAGAATTTGTATAATAAATAAACAATTAAATTTATAGCTTTTTCTATATAAAGATTTAACTCTTATGATCAAAATTGTATAATAAATAAAACAAAAGTATTTTTTTCGCATTAAAAATGTAAAAAATACCCAAAGTATGAAAATTATGAAAATTCACAATTAATCTAATTACGATATTTGTGAAGATTTTACTTTTATTATCTTGAGTTCGAATCCAATAGAACGTTCAGAGTAAATCAAACAAAAGTATAAAGAACAAATTATACTTGAGGGCAAAAGTGTAACCCTCGTGATTGTCTTCACATTTACTTTGTGCAAATTTTACTCTGTTCATCTTGGGTTCGAATCCCATAGAATGCTCAAAATAAATCAAACAAATGTACTTTTTTCGCTCAAAAAAATGTGAAAAAATACATTAAGGTCAAAAACTTATGAGAATATTTAACATTAAATGCACAATTAATTAAATTAAATATATTGCATTTTTTGTAAACATTTTACATCTGAAGATCTTCGGTTCGAATCCCATAGAATTTTTATAATAAATCAAACAAAAGTTTTTTTTTATTTTTTACACTTAAGCGCAAAAACCGAACACTCTTTGACATTATTTGCTTAATATATAATTAAAAGTTCTGTTCTACAAAAGTAAAATAAAAAACAAAAACTCAATCAAAAACTGTGCAATCATCTTTTTTATTTGTTTATAATGGCACGATAGATTGTTTTGCTTTCATCCAGGCTATATTTAAACGAAAGTATCGCGTTTAACTGGAAAATCTGTTTCGAGTAAAATAAACTATTTTTGTGTTGGGGTATTTCGGGGAATTTTTTATCCATGAGATTCTCTGAATTCCACTGGATTATGAAGTTGATTCCTATTTGTTTGGGTACATTTTTCTACATCTTTATTTGATTTGTTTTTGTGTTTATCATTTAATATTGTGAACTCCATTTAATGCAGTGTAATGCAATGATTCACAACAATAGAATGTTTTTCTAATGGAAGACACGAATGGAATGTTTTCAAGAATTTGATACGGTTATCTATATATTTGTTACACTGCTGTTGACGAGTGTTAAAAACACGGTATTTTTAATTAGTTAATTTGTTAGATTGTCTGTTATTTCTTACTATAGAAGGACGAAAACATCACTTGGGAGCAGTGATGGTGAAATGTATTGGAGTCAATGTCATATTTGATGTTTTTACTTAAATTGATGGAATGAATGTGGAATATTTGAATAACGATAACCATAAGAGCAGATGTCTCGGTTCCTCATTATTTGTGCTTCTAATATTATTCTTCTTTCTAAGGGTTGACGACAATTGACTGTAATGTATTTAAGATTAGAATCAATTTGCATTTGAAAGAAGAAACCGGTCTTGAAAGTATCCTATTAAGAGTAATAAGATACTTGAACTTTTGAACTATTTCTTTGGAAGAGGGTTTTCTTTCAAGGGAGAAACGATTCATTTTTTAAAATAGGGTGAACAGTCATATTGTTTAAGGAATTTTCTAGGAATTATAGAAATTTAGGAATTATTAGAACATAAGAAATTCTCGCTATTGAACTATGATCCAAAGATCTTTTCTATAAATTAAAAATATGTGGGATTTTTAAGTGTGATTTAAAATTAGAATTTAGTAAAGACTGTAGATGACTGTGAATTTTCAAAATCCAACATTATGTACAACTTTAAAAATATTCATCCAAAAAACTGACAGTCTTTCAAATTCTTTCAAAAATAGTATGGAATTATTTAATATTTTTAAACGGATTTTTACAGTGTCTTAATTTATACTTTGAAAATATTCAAAAACATTGTACAAAATCTTGACCAAAAACAACAATTTCGGAGATGTAAATACTGAAATCTTGAAAAGGTTGGTATTAATTGAAAAAACTTTGTAGTTTTCTAAATAAAGAAATTAAAGAGTTTTCATTTTAATTTAAATCTTTGACAATTCGTTCAAAAATGTTTAAGTTGGAATTTTCAATATTTTTGGAATACAATCACGTCAAAAACACTCAAATCTTAATAAAATATTTAAAATCATGTCAAAAGCTTTAAATTCTTGGAAAATAAAATACAAAATATTTTAAACTTAACAACTTGGATATGAATCCAAACATTTGATTTGTATTATAAAATAACTTTCTAGAAAATTCTCTAAAGAAATATGATAAAACCAAAAAGAACTGAATGAATGATAACATTAAATTTTGAAAAAAGAATGAAGTATTAAAAATAGTCTTTAAATCTTAGAACTTTCAATATTTTTGAGTCTTTTGAAAAGATTGTATTTAATTTTTGAAATTAAAGATTCAAATTTATTTTTTTTCATTGTAAATTATATTTATTTAAAAAAAAAATTATTTTTTATAAAAAAATAGTTGAGTTATTTTTTGGTTTATCTTTATTTTTTATAAAATTTATTGTTTAATTTTGACATATTACGAAAAAGTATTTTTTATTTTAAATTTTATAATTTTTTTTAATACATATTTTTAATTCCAAAAATAGTAAAATTAATGAGATATCATCAAGGTTTTTTAAAGTTTTATTGTTCATGATTTTTAAATATTATAATTTTATATTTATAAACATTTAGATTAGGATAAATATTTAATCAATTTTAAAATATTTTTTCGAAGTTTTGAAAAATCTATAGTAATCTTTTAAATACTTTTAAAAATATTTTTTTTTAAATTTTACACATTAAATTAAGAATTCTAAAACAAAAATTTGATAAAGAAAAATTGTCTTAAAAATATAATGAAATAATTCTGTAAATAAGACTTTAAAAATATTCTTGAAAATACTTTAGACATTTCATAATATTTAAAAATATGTGTTTATGTTATTATAATTTTATCTCAAAACACTATAAATGAAAATAAAAAAAAATATATTCGTTAAAACGTAACGGATAAAAAAAAATTAATTCATTTTTGAATAATTTTGAAAACACTTATATTTAACTTTTTGAATTAAATTGTTTTTCTTTACTTTTCAAAATTTGTATTTCTTAAATATTTTTAAAAATTTCGATAGAAATAAATAATATTTTTTTTATAACATTAAAATAAAAAAGTTTTAACATTTAATTATACAATTTTAACATATATAATGTTAACAAGTATTTAAAAAAATATGAATAAAGAATTCTGTAAAAAAGACTTTAAAAATATTCCCGTAAATACTTAAGAAATTTTATAATATTTAAAAATATGAGTTTATTTTATTATAATTTTATCTAAAAACACTATAAATGGAAATTAAAAAAAAATAGATTCGTTAAAAGGTAACGGTTCAAAGTTCAAAATAACTGTTACTTTGAGAAATTTGAAAAATGTAACGAATTATTGCTTTATATTTGTTGTTTTTTGTTTATATTTTAGAATTAATTCATTTTTTAATATTTTGGAAAATATTTATATTTAACTTTTCAAATTAAATTGATTTTTTAAATATTTTTCAAAATTTGAATAGTGATAAATAATACATTTTTTATAACGTAAAAATTAATAAGTTTTAACATTTTTATTATTTATCTTTTAATTTTACAATTTTCAAAAGTATTTAAAAAAATATGAAAATATGAATAAAGAATTCTGTAAATAAAACTTTAAAAATATTCTCGAAAATACTTAAGAAATTTTAAAATATTTAAAAAGTTTTACTTTATTATAATTTTATCTCAAAACACTATAAATGAAAATAAACAAAAAAATATATTAGTTAAATCGTAACGGATCAGAGTTCGAAATAACTGTTACTTTGAGAAATTTGAAAAACGTAACGAATTATTGCTTTAAATTAGTTGTTTTTATGTTTATATTTTCAATTTCTGTTTCAATTAATTAATTTTTTTGTAAATATTTATTTTTAACTTTTCAATTAAATTGTTTTTCCTTACTTTTCCAAATTTATATTTTTTTTAAATATTTTTAAGAAGTAGAATAGAGATAAATAGATTTTTAGATTAAAATTAATTATGTTTTAACATTTTAATTTCTATAGTTATACAATTTTGAAATTAAATTCTAGTTTTTTTTTTTACTTTTTCAAATTTGAATTTTTGTTTTAAACACTTTAAGAAGCGCATTAAAAAAAAATATAAAAATATGATATTATTTATTAAAATTATAATTTTTAAGATTTTCTATTTTCATTTAAATACGAGTAATGCCAAAGCACAAAAATAATCATTGAGTATTCTAAAAAATATTTTTTTCGATCATAGTTTTTGTTTGTTTTTTTTTTTTTTCAAAATAATGCCGGTAATTTTTTTGAAACTCTCAAAACCCAACAAAAAATCTTAAGATACTCTCAATAAAAAAAATATTGTATTCAAAAAATCGAATTCAAAAGTTCGCAACATTAGTACAGGTCAAGATTTAACAAAAAATAAGTTATAATAAAAAAATCTATTAAAGCCGATCCTCGCTCAATGAGAACAAAAAAAAATAAGAAAGAAGATGATACAAAAGTAAAGTGTGTAAAAAAATACTGACCTATCTCTTGGATCCAGCCAAGTAGTCTCCTTGTTGATGTGATCGATGAAGTAGATTTTACCATCGAAGTCCGTAGCCATTCCCCAATTCGGTGGCAACGGGAATTCACCATTGTGTTGTGTATTTGGCATTATTTTTTCTTGAAAACCTTCCTTTGAAATTCAAAACTTTTTTTTTTTAATTCAATTTTTTCACAAGTTTTATCACTCTATTTCACTTGAACGCCGAATTCCACTTCCATTATCATCCAGGGTTTTTCATGTATAAAATTTGTTTGTTTCTTATGACGACAAAACCAGCAGCAACAGCAACGAACGCAACAACAACAACAAAAAAAAACCTCTTAAACTCAAATATTTGAGGTTAAGATTCCATTCCATCCACTGATTGCGTGTGTGTTTCTGACTGTCTGTCCGTCTGTCTGTTGGTTTTTCTTTCCAACTTCTTCACCTCCTTCCTTCCCGCACAACACAATCAATCCAGATGTATAACTTGAATGTGTTTGTTGTTGTTGTATCTGTTAGATACAAATTCCTTTCAACAACAACAAAATACACGGAGGTTCTCTCTCGCTCTCGCGTATTTACTCTCCGTTTACATTCTCTCTCCCTCTCTCTGACCACTACACTCTCACGCGTAAATTAACGATCACGATCTTTTTTCTTTCGCTTCTTATTTTTCTTGTAATTTTTCACTAAAGAATTTCGAATCTTTCAGATAAATATTTCTGTGGAAATCCTCCGTATTCAAAACACTGTCTTTCTCTTTTCAGTTTTTTTTTTGTTTCAAATTTTGCTTTTATTAAATTAAGTACACAGAGAGAAAAGAAAGACACACTCATGCAAAAAACATTTCAAAAATTCACTTGTATTTGTGTGACACAATAATTTTCACTTTAAATTCCAATCTAATTGAATATTGAGGAAAAAAAATATTTACAAAAACGATCGACGGTTTTTTTATTCTCGATTTTTTTTTACTAAAATATTCAAATTGTAACTGTCTTGTATGGCAGAGACCGCGACTTTTCCAATTCAATTATTTCTCTTGTTTTTTTTTGTTTTTCTTCTCTCTCGAATGCGATCAAACTTCCGTCGCGTCTGCTCGCACGGTTGTGTGCACTTATTTTGAATCTTATTTCTCGGATTGTGCATAATAGTAATAGTCTTTCTTCCAATCAGAATTTAGTATTAACTTTTCAGCCAATCAGAATAAGGCCTCACATGAATTCCCTACAAGCAAAGTATTTTAACAGTCTTCGTTGTTTGTGGGGATTTTAATGGTTTAAATTTTCTGTGAAAGTTTATTTAAGTTGGGAATTTAGTTTAAATTTTTGAATTTTTTTTAATATTTTCGTTTTGTTTTTATGTTAAAAGAGTTCATATGTGTTTTTGATTTTTCATGAGTTTTATAATAATAAGATGAAATAAATGTTATCTATATGTTTTTAATTAAAATCAAAACACAAAAAATAATCCTTAAAAATATCCCAAGTAATCAAATTATGACTGTCCGGACCATAGTCAAAATGACGTCATAAGACGGTCTTTTAACGTCATTTTGACGTCATTTGCCGGTCAAAGTATGACGAACTCATTACTTGTAGGGAATTATTAATAAATCTGTCATAATCAAGTCAAATTCCCGTAATTTTATG
>JXPG01043839.1:296-11858 GCA_001015175.1 Megaselia abdita | reverse complement strand
ATACATTATCTAAGTCTAACTCTAACTCTAATTGAACTCCTAATCTCATAGGCGCTTCGTGCCAATACTTGAAACAAAGTTTATTGTTTTCAAAAGTATACAAGTTTATTTTGTGGGGTATCCTATCCTCANTATATAGTTCTTGAGATAGATGCTTGTGCTTCATATGTGACTAAAAGAATTGATTCTTATTGATGTTACATACATTATCAACGTCTAACTCTAATTGAAGTCCTAATCTCATAGCCGTTTCGTGCCAATACTTGAAACAATAAGTTTATTGTTTTCAAAAGTATACAAGATTATTTTGTGAGGTATCCTATTCTCGCTCATTTTTAACACTTTGTATTGATGTGAAGTTTAAAACTTGTCAAATAAATATCAGATGTTCCTAACTCTGTTTTAAAAATGTAGTTTGGTGAGTTTCTATAGGTAGTTTGTAAATTCGCTTCAAAAAATATCTGATAACTTTTGTAAGCTCCTCGAATTGACCATAGTAATAAAATATAATATAAATTTAAATATATTTCCTACAACAACTAAGTCAAAGCTGATTTATTAAAATTACACTCATTTTATATTTTGTTTATAGAGTTACTAGTTATTTGGAATAGGTAGTTGGTTGGTATAGGTGATAANGATTCTGAGTTCGATCCTCAGTGCACAAGTTAGAATTGTTCGTAGTTGTTTCGTGTGAGTCGGAAATATACCTGACGCTCGTTGTTTCGATGTTGATGAAATAAAAGGGATAAAATAAAATAATAAAGGGATATAGAAAAGCAACAGGTAAACACATAGGAAGGAAACATTCTTGAATATCACTACATCTTTACCTACCTTTGGCTCGTGAAATTTAGATTTTTAGTTATTTGGAATTATGTATGTTTGTCAGTTTCTTATACAATCCAACAAGGGGAATGCAAGTTTTTTCTTTAACAAAAACTTTATTCAGTAAATTAAACATTCTAAAGATAATAAAATACTATATTAAAAATTCGACAAAAAAAAATTCTGTATGAAACTTTAGAAACCGTCAAATACTAACCGCTCCGACGATTCATAATCTACCAATTTTGTCCCTCCAGCTCCTTGGGCTATTGTATATATATATTGCTATCCATAGCCATTGTAATCCAGTTTCTGACGCCCTTCTTCTAAGCAGCTCTTATAATTTAAAAATAAAAATAATTTAATTAATTAAAACACTTTTTAGAAGAAAAGTTTCGTTAAAAAGGCAATTTATGAACAACAAATTTATCTTTTTTTTGCGGAAACTACTTCATTTAATTAATTAAAAAACTTTCTAGAAACTAACTTTACTTAATCTTCTTAATTTAAATAATTAAAAGACTTTCTAGAAAAAAAAGTTTCGTTAAAAAATCACTAAAGGGCACCCTTTTGAATTTTTTACAAAAAAATTTTTCTTTTTTTATGGAAACTTTTTAATTTAATTAATTAAAAAACTTTCAAGAAGAAAAGTTTCTTTTAAAAGGCAATTTAAAGAAGTTGATTTATCGACACAAAAAATAACTCCTTTGCGTTTTTTACAAACACATCTGAAACAATCTTTTTTCTTCCTTTAAGGAAAACTTTCTAAAAATTCAACTGAAGGAAATATTTTTTAAAAATGTTCTTTTTTTATGGTAACTTCTTAATTTAATTAATTAAAAGACTTTCCAGAAGAAAAGTTTAATTGAAATTCATTCTTTTGTTACGGAAACTTAATTTAATTAATTAAAAACACTTTCTAGAAAAAAAAGTTTCGTAAAAAGGTAACTTAAAGAAATTGATTTTTGGAAACAAAAAATCACTAAGGGGTACTCCTTTGCGCTTCTTACAAAAAAAATTGAAACAAAAAATTTTATTTTTTTTACGGAAATTTCTTATAGAAGAAAAGTTTCGTTAAAAAGGCAACTTTAAGCAGTTGATTTTTCGTCACAGAAAAACAATGAGATGTACCCCTTTGCGAGTTTTACAAAAAAGNTTAAGCAGTTGATTTTTCGTCACAGAAAAACATTGAGATGTACCCCTTTGCAAATTTTACAAAAAAATAATTTCAAAATAAAATGTTCTTTTTTTTACGGAAACTTCTTAATTTAATGAATTAAAAGACTTTTTAGAAGAAAAGTTTCGGCAATTTAAAGAAGTTGATTTTTCGAAACAAAAAATCACTAAGGGGTAACCCTTTGCGTTTTTTACAAAAAAATGAAAAATAATATGTTCTTTTTTTACAGAAACTTCTTAATTTAATTAATTAAAAGACTTTTTAAAAGAAATTTTTATTTTTGAATAATGAATGTTTTAACCAAAATTAAATCATTCAAATAATGTCTTGATAATATTGATAATGAATGTTTTAAACCCAATTAAATCACTCCAAAAATAAAAGCCACAGGGTGTAAAAGTTTAAAAACCAAACAAAAAAAGTATTAAAAGTAATTTCCAGTATATTGATCAAAAGAAAAACGTGTATAATGAAACAAAAAAATAATAATAATAATAATAATAGTAATAATAATAATAAAGAATAACATCCAAATATTAACTTTTGTAGAAGTTAAAATTTTAAAAATAATAATAAACACAAAACATACAATGCGTTTTTGTTTGTAAAGATATAACACAGTTGAAAACAGAATACAATTCTTGGTTTTGTTTTTTAGCAAACTAATTTAAAAATATTATAAAAATAATGCGCTTTATTTATTGTTGTTAAATACTTTATAATGAAAGTTTTGAATATGTTTCTTTTTCTTATCTTGAATAGTTTTTATTTGCTGCTTAATAAGATAGGTTTGTTTTGTCTTGTATTTTTAATGCAATTTTCGTTTGGTTTAAATAATGTTTGTTTTTGTTCTTAATTGATTAATAGTGTTTTTATTCTAAGTAATCCAATGTTTTTATAAACTGTACAACTGAACAGAACTGCGTCCAGTAAAACTGTTCTAGGCCTTCGAGTTTACCACCTATGAAACAGTTTATGTATTCGATGGTGGAAAGCAGATATGGTGGATTCGCCTGAAATTTAAGTTACATTTTAGAGGTGTTATTTTTAGATAATAATGAACTTACCATGATTATAACGTATATTAAAACAGGAAGCAAATCATCTGTAGCAGGTTCTCTATCGTTTGCCATTTTTAACATGGTAGTTATACTTGAAATGCATCTGAAATGAAAAGATTAAATATAGCATAAATCTTATTCATCTCCTTTCTGAATTATATTTAAGAATCTTAAAATTACGTCACAACATCAACATATAAAATCAGTAGAGCAGTAATTCTTCAATTACTTTCAAGAGAGGTCTCAAGCTCGAAAATAGCAATTAATGACAACAACCTCTAATGAATACTTGATAAGCTCGACTCTCATAATTTGACTTTTTCAAGCGGATTACAAAATATCACCATTTAGCGACAACTTAAATTGTCAAAGTATGGTGACAGAACTTTATATTAACTAAAAAAAAACATGTTTCACGAAAAATATTAGTACAAGAATTATAATTGTTTCGGTGTCTTGAAAAATATGAACTAATAATAATTTTAATTTTACAATTTGGAAATAAAGTTTTGTAAATAATTATAGTAATTAAAAAAATTTAAATAGTTTTAAATTTGATGTAATTTTTTAAAATTTATATCCAATGCAAAATTAAGAATTAAAGGGATATTTAAGATTAAAATTAAAGTAAATTAAACATTTTCAGAACANATTAGTACAAGAATTATAATTGTTTCGGTGTCTTGAAAAATATGAACTAATAATAATTTTAATTTTACAATTTGGAAATAAAGTTTTGTAAATAATAATAGTAATTAAAAAAATTTAAATAGTTTTAGATTTGATGTAATTTTTTAAAATTCAAATTTAATTTTTGTTGAAAATTTTAAACAAAAATAAATAAAATACTTTAAGTAAGATAATTGAATTAGAAAACATTAAAATTAATACAAATTGATTAATGAAAATAATATACAAACTTTAAAAAAAATGAATATGTGTTTCCCTATAGATTTTTAACGTAATTTATTCATAGCAATCTAATAACTATTCTTAATATTTGGAGACCTATACATCTTTTTTATCTTAAGTTTAGATTAAGTTAATTTAAAAGCATTCTATATTTATAAATTTAAAAAAAATGTAGTTAATGAAACAAACAATATATATACTTTACGAATCATAACAAGATAAAATGGCCTTTCAGTTTAAAATTTTTCTTCGAACTTCATACAAATACAAAATATGTGAATGATTAATTTTAAAAAATAAAAATAATAATTAAAAATATTACCTTATAACACTTTGAAGCTTCTCTCTAGGAGTCCTGTAAGCCGAAATATAGGAGATTTGTTGCTGCGCAAATGGCCAAGGTGCTTCATTAAGATATTCCTGTGAAATTCGCAAAGCCGTGTGTGACGGTGTCACGATTCGCCTCAACTTCCGAATGTGATCATGAAGGACTCTATTCAGTACAACAAACAATATTAATTCATATTCAAAAATATGTAACTTAAAAAACTCACTTGTCCCTGCTCAAATCTACATCTTCATTAGGGAACATAACCTGTTTATATAAGCGATGCAAGAGGATCCTTTCAATTGAGACTCTAGCCTCCTCTAGTTGCCAGTCTACCATCCCATATAGAATCCCGCCTTCTCTTAACTCCATCATGAGTTTTTCGACAAACTCCTCAAGTAAATCCAGCTTTTCATCCACTATTGACAGTCCGGAAAACTCCTCCTGAAAGTTCACAATCATATTTTCCTGCTTTTCTAAGAACATTCTGATACAGGCAACAATCAATTGTTTGTTGGACATGTCTCGATCTGCAGTGAGTCGGTTCTCATATTGCTCAATAGATTCCAAGATTAAAAGCAAATTCTGTCGATATCGCATAAGATATTGCAGATAGCTCTGTCGTTTCTCCACATCAGCTTGAATCTCTTTCAAAATTTTCATTTGACAGTTGTCGTCCAAAGTTGACACACAACGTATTGCTTCAGAAATGTAGGATATTTGCTCAAAGTTTTGCACATTCAAAGCTTGAGCCAGTTGAATTTGTAAATAGGAAAGAAGAGGTGATGCATCAGAGTTCTGAAAATTAGTTTTTTGTTTGGTTTAAATTATAAAAACATCATAGAGCTCTTTTGCAATAAGACAATTTTTAATTATTTTTTAATATCCAATATTCAAAATTATCTAATTATTAAAAAAAATATATTTAATATTCAAAATTCTAAGAATGTTTTTCCCTTATTCCAATAGTATAAGTATGTGAAATAATAGTTTGTAGAAAATGCCTAGGCCTTTGTTTTACACTACGCTCCTTTGAACCCCGGGAAAAGACTAGCGCCGTATATTACGGCATAAATAGACCCGTAAAAGCTAATTGAATAATCGACAAGAATAAACTATTTTTTTTTGTAGATGGACATGGTCAATCCATGAAACCATGATGCCTGATTTTGACTTTTGATTTTCGGGAAATTTGTATTATAGATTGAATTACTAAAGTGTTTCTTTCGAGTTTCGAATAATTTATTAAATAAGTCTTTTTTGCTAAAAATAAATTTAAACTTTTTTTTACCCCTAAGCGAGCTAAGAACTTATTTATAATAATTCCTTAGTAATAAATACATCTCATATCTTTACTATTTTCTTGAAAAGTAAGACTACTTTTAAACAGAAAAGTGTTAATTTTATTGCAAAATATTTAGTAAATGATTATTCAGTATAAAAAAACTCACCGTGTTATATCTAAAGTCCACGGTGTGTATATCAGTTCCAGAAAGCACGGCTCTGATCTTCTTCTTGACATTTCCGAAGCAAAGAATAGTGTCATGAATTCCATTTATTGAAACCCTAAAAGCAAAGATTAAAAAATTATTTCTTATTTTAGTATCAACAAATTAAACAAACCTTATTTCACCATCAGACAACTTCCTATTTGATAATCCTCCTAAGGAGTCCGAGTTGGTAGCTTCACTGGAGCTGGATACCTTCCTTCTGTATTTTTCAAGAATATCCTCGGTTATATCGAAGCCTCCACCACCTGCTGCTCCATTTTGATCATTCGGGGGTTCAAGAATTTCAATGTTTTCAGTGGCGTTGATGAACGAGACGTTTCTTGCCAAGTCCTCACAAGACAATTGAGTGTTCTTTGAACTACTATTTTTTGATCGTCTGAAGCCTTGTTTAATCTTATTAAACAAGCCGGACGAAGCTTGTGGTCTTAAGCTGATTACTGGTTCTTGCTGTTGGTTCCTCCTCCTCCTGTCGACCATCGATTTATCAGCAGAGGCATCGAAACTTATACTTTTTGGAATAGCACCGGTAGACTTGGTTGGTTTCGTTGATTGAAAGGATGTTGATGGCGTTGAGGTTTGGACGTTATTCAGACTGAGCTCCTCGGTCTTCTCACAAATGTCATCCATTAGATTGCTTTGTTGTTGCCTCTGAGTCTTCAAGTCGTCAGTCAATTGAGAATCAATGATTGAACTAGATACTGTCGATATGTTCCTCACTGTGGTCGTAGTCGTAGCGGAATTTACTCTTCTGATGACCACTTCGTGGTTCTCAAATTTGTGAAATACTCCCGAGGATGTGTTTGGTTTTGTATCTTTGATTCCGTTTCTTCGACCGTCGAAAGTGGGGATTCTCTGATCTGAATTCATTCTTCGATGTACAACAGGGTTAAAAGCTTCCGTATCTTCGGGAGCTACTGCACCTCCTTCCTCCTGGAAGTCTCCGAAATCAATCAGATCTTTGGGAGTTTTTTCAACCTTTACTTTAGATTCTTCCAAACTGAAACTTTGGTTGGAAATGCTACTTTCGGCTGAATGCTGTCGACGCATTGCAGACTTCTGAGCTAGGAATGAACTCGCTCTGTCGTTGCTGCTCTTGTAGTTTTGTTGGAAAGTGTTTTCTCCGGTGTACTGGTTTGTAGTCCTCACGGAACTCCTTGCCAGAGAAGAGACACTGGGCAAATACCTTGAAATCTCACGACTCACGGACATTTCCTCGACTTGAATTGAATGTCTTGGAGCGAAAAACGGTGAGTCCGGAGGATTACTACGGTTTGGGTCAGTTATGTCCGACCTAGCTGTGATACTCTGGTTGTCGTCAGTGTCCATTTCCGCGAGTTTCTCCGAATCACTTATTAGAACATCGGTGCTCCAGTTTGACTCAGACCTAGTATCAATTACCTCTAGTTGGAAGTTGTTATCTCCAGGGAGGACAACGGCAGCCGGTATCAAAGGTGTCGAGAAATTCCTGTCTGTCGGTCTTTCATTGGTTGACTCTACCGTTTCAGAGTCGGATGCTAAAACATCAGTGCTCCAAGTGTCCGAAACTATTGAGACCGTCTCATCGCCTTGAATTTGATTCCTTATTTCGAACTTGCAGAACTTGTCATCAATGTCTGAACGGTTCTTTTGTATTATTTTGGCCATTTGAGGAGTGGGAATTTGATTCACATTCTCTCCGTCTGTGACCTGAGATGAAGGAGTGTCTCTTCCAGAGATGTTTGGCGAACCCCTTCCTGAAACGTTCGCTGAAACCATGTCTGATAAATTGTCATTCTGGTCATTCTCCTCCAACTCTAGAGAGCTTGTTACCGACGAATGATTACTTGGAGCTTCACTGACTGCCTCTAGATTGTCAGAGTTCCCGATAGAAGCGTCATCGTGGGATATCGAGAATCTCGTGTTCTTAGGAGGAAGAGGTCTTAAATGACCAGTTATTTGGTTGGACTTTTCAAGTTTTTCAATATTGTCCAAGTCGTCGACAATGTCCTGACCGATACTGTTCATTTTCAACACCTCTTCTTCTGTCAAAGGACGAAGGGCATTCTCGTCCGAAATCGTGATTGGAAACATGATGATTTGTTCATGGTCTTCAAAAGTGTGAATAGGCGATCCATTGAAATTTGAGGTGTCATGTTCATCGGAACCATTGACATGTAAACTCATGGATTTAGCTAGTTTGTTCTTTGTTGATTTGCCCAAGTTCATGAGGCTGTTTTTGGTCTTTGAAGAAGTTCCATCTGAAAGATGCGTTGGACTACCATGAGTATCTCCATTCAAAAGAGAATCGAATTTATCCGGCAAATGATTCAAAACCTTCCCCAATTGTCTCCGATCATCGCCAGAAATAATAAGATCGTCGTTTTCAAGAACGTTTCTCAGAAACTCAGTAAAAGTGTTCAATTCAGAATGGGTACACAAAACGTGAGATCTTTCAAATTCGATTTGTTGAGAGTGGAATGCCATAACTCCTTCTTCCGCATTCGACACCATAAAAGTATCCAAGAGCCTGTTGACTGCGTTCGGCTTGAATTTCTTGTAAATGCGGTCGAACTTAGAATTCCCATTGTGTTTCATCAATGCGAGCATTTGAATAATTTGCCCTATTTGAATCAAATTGAATCGGGATTCTTCAGAGATGGGAGCGTCGGAAATTCCAAAAAGATCAGGGCTCACTATAGTTGCACAAATGAAATGAGTGAAAACCATGTCGGTGATGATGTCGTTGATTTCTTTTTCACTTATGTGAGTGACTTTTAACTGGTGATTCATCGTTTGGACTAACCAACGTAAGGTCGATGGGAAGAGAGACCAGTTTTTCGTAATACTTTCTATGAAATTGTTGGCTAGTAAATACAACTGATCGATTGTCTCTTCTTGATACTTTTGAAGGTTGGTTTCGTAATTAGGGTCGGTTTCTTCTCCAAACATTTTGATTCGTTCGTTTTGAGGTAGACTTTCTAAAACCTTCTGAGGGTCCACCTCCAACATTATATCACTGTTTACAAGTACCCTCATAAGAGGTTCGTAGAGAGCGGCTGTGAGAAATATCTTTGATGAAAACATTGATTCGTGGAGACGATGGTATAGTCGAGCGAAGGCTGATGATCCAGCCCTTAACATTCTACGTGGGTTATCGTTTACTACTATTTGGATTTCAATCAAGTCTCTTAAGAGCTTTAAAAGCATTTCTATGTCCTTGGAATGCATTCCATTGCCGTATAGACCAGTTGAAATGAAACTGACCACGACTGCTAGTTGTTCTTGGGAGATTTTGGTGATTCCATCCGCTGCTGACAAACATTTTGCTACGACATAAGGTGAGCGGTACAGATAATTGAACAGTTCGATGTAGTGAATGGTGTGCTGTAGATTTCAGTTATTTTTAAAAACAATTATAATTTTAATATTTGTATTTTATTTGAATACTATACTATTTGAATAAATGACTTGCGGATAATACTCTCTAATCTAAGACATTCATAAATTTCAATGTTAACTAAGGGTCGATATTCGAAATTTTTAAGTTATTGTCAATAAGGGTTTGAAAGGAAAATTGTTGACATTTTTAGGAAACTCTAAATGTTTGACCAGTAAAGTAAGAAACTTTTCAAATACCAGATGTAGTTATTAAGAACCACGTGCTAAGCGATAGAAACGAGAAATTCAGAACATGTTTAGAGAGATTCCAACCAAACGATCAAGGCGCAGGAGAGATTTTTCTCTAACAACAACCTTCTAAAATGATAAAAAACTGCAAATTGTTTTTACCGAAAATGGAGTTTTTAATTCTTATATCCAAAGAAGGATGACCGCTCGTTACAAAAAATCAAGATGTCCTATTTCGTTTACCTTAGATCCAATGCACATTTGAAAAAAAAGGTTTAAAAAAAACTGCAAATTGCAGAAAAGAGGC
Source organism: Megaselia abdita (assembly GCA_001015175.1). Classification (NCBI taxonomy): domain Eukaryota; kingdom Metazoa; phylum Arthropoda; class Insecta; order Diptera; family Phoridae; genus Megaselia; species Megaselia abdita. The sequence goes on along the minus strand of JXPG01043839.1, from coordinate 2,128 downwards.
CAATAATTATATTGACCAGCAGATGCTTATGTGGCTTCCGAAAACTCCTTTGATTAAAACATTATTATTAAAACAAGTAATTCTATAAGGGTCTGAATCATGAACTTTAAGACTACTCAAACTTCTACATCTTCTACAAAAAGGAACAAATGAGGCTACAAGAGCCTGTTGAATAAAACACAAGCTATGGGGAAACAAACCATGGAAACAAACATATGGGGAAAGGTCTCAGTAGAAAATGCATTCTCTGATCATAGGTAAATTCACTTCAAAACTAAGTTTATAATCTAAGCAAAAACCTTTCAGAATATATAAGATAAGGGGATAGNNAGAATATATAAGATAAGGGGATAGGTAAGATAGAGAANTGGAAACAAACATATGGGGAAAGGTCTCAGTAGAAAATGCATTCTCTGATCATAGGTAAATTCACTTCAAAACTAAGTTTATAATCTAAGCAAAAACCTTTCAGAATATATAAGATAAGGGGATAGGTAAGATTTTTTCCTCTACGAATTACCCAGCTAGGAATCTTCGAACTGGGNGTTGAATAAAACACAAGCTATGGGGAAACAAACCATGGAAACAAACATATGGGGAAAGGTCTCAGTAGAAAATGCATTCTCTGATCATAGGTAAATTCACTTCAAAACTAAGTTTATAATCTAAGCAAAAACCTTTCAGAATATATAAGATAAGGGGATAGGTAAGATAGAGAAGAAACCTACAAAATATTTCAGGAAGACAAAATGTAATAAAATCGCCAACTACTTATTTATTTTAAAAATAATGGTAAAAATAATAAATTATTTTTACAATAAGAAAAGGAGAGCTAACAACTAGGGTCTTTAAACCTTCAATAAGTTTTCTAAGTTATTTTTGTTTTAAAATTCTATGATTTTTTTTATCTTATATGTTTTGTAGGTGTGAAATAATGCTGCTGCTTTCAAACTGGTATCATGGGCATTTGAGTGGATGATTTATGTCAAGAGGGCTCTTATATATGGTACCATTTTGGACTGGATTGATTTTTTAGTAGGTATTCGTGGGTGGATGTTGTGTGTCCTAATCTTCTTATTATATCTTCTTCTCACGAAATAGGGATGATAGTATGATCAGATTTTAGTTGTCATTCGGCGACAAACACATATTTAGATGATCAACTAAAGATATCTTTGATTAACTTCTTCACAACATTTATTTATATTGATGACAATGTAACTTTAACTTACGATGACAGAGCGAGGTCAGTAAAAGGCATCATAGTCAAACCTATTTTTGATTCACTACACATACAACATACAAATATATCGATGACTGACATACTGGAGATGAAAAAAAATCTATTAAATGAAAGAAATCATAACAATGCCAGTGAATGATTTTCCTGTCTGTAGTTTTATCTTGCTCTTAAAATAAGATTTAGTATTTAGTATTTGGTTTTAAAAATATAAGCCAGCTTATAGTTAAAACTCTTGAGCTAAAGTGAAGTAACCATTTGGAATCCCTGCTAAGCTCAACCGACTTTAGACAGCAAAACACTGGCAAACACAGTAAGCGTCGTTAAAGTTGACGGCGAAACATCAGAGCAATTTACCACCAAACAGGGATTTCGACAAGGTGACCCCCTCTCTTGCGACTTCTTCAATCTATGCCTGGAAAAGAGAATCCGTGATTCAAAAACCCACACGAAGGGAACGATCTACAACAAAAGCACTAAAATCTTAGGATATGCTGATGACCTAGATATCATTGCCAGAAGAAGAGAGGATGTGGAAGGTAGCTTCGTAGGAATCGAACAGGCAGCAGATCGAGTGGGTCTAAAGATAAAT
>JXPG01043776.1:31086-43535 GCA_001015175.1 Megaselia abdita | reverse complement strand
TTTTTTGAATTAGAAGTATTACTAGGTGTAAAAGTTTTCCCNTGTAAAAGTTTTCCCAATGCTCTGGTTAGTATGGTTAGGGAGTCTCTTGTTTACATTTTTCCGAAAAAAACATTTTTACCAAAGCTGAGCAACGTCAATTTGAAAATTACCTTAAATTTACGTCTATTTTAAGAAAAATCTAATTTTTTGACTTCCAAACTCAATTAAAAATCAGAAGTTCAATATTTAAACAACTTTTTTGTATATTTTGATGCTTTTTAATGTCTCTAACAAGACCCCATCACAAAAAAGAAGAAAATCAAAAGTCAAAATCAAAATCAAAAAAAAAATTTTTTTCCACTAGCCGCCACGCTGTGCGTCGAGAAGCTTCTAGAATGCGGCAATCTCGTATAAACAATAGGGCGAGAGAACATGTTAAAAGACTGTTTCAAACAGCAGCAGCTAAAGGCCCAGTTTTAAGCTGTTTCTCGTGTGATCGCCTTTTCTTTGAAGTGAAGACTGTATGTATGTCCTTAATTAATTACTTAATTGTTGTATCATGTATGTGCTTAATGTCCAAAAGAGTAACAACGGAATTTATGAGAACCATTATTATAGATAAGCCTATGTTTAACTTGTTATAGAGCTATTTCCAAAAAGAAAATTCCCCGTGGCTTGTATTAACGAAATCAGCCAATGGGAATAAAAGCAAGAATATCTAATGTTCCAGTTCAAGTCGACACAATGTTTCTTTTCCATTTATGAATTTACTAAATTTGAAGTTCAATAAAAAAATAAATATTTTTTTTAAAACCTTATATCTAGAAAACGGTTTCAATATTTTTCAAAAACTTTTCCATACTATTCATTTCATCCTCAGAGTTTTAATTGGACACCAAAATATGTCTAATTCTGGAACATCCAGCATGAGTTTAACAAAAACTTAAACACAGAAAAAACAGATATTTTCAAAATCTCATATCTCGAAAACGGTTTCAATATTTTCCAAAACTATTAACTTCAGCCTCAGACCTTTCCAGCAATACCAAATTTAACAGACAACAGACCACAGCCGACGCAATACCGTAAACATAAGAGTATTTTTTTTTACAAAAAAAACCCTAAAATCTCCGTTTTACTTTTATAAATTTCTGACTAAAAAACAAAAATAAATTTAAAACTAAAGTTCACTTATAAAAAAAATAATTACGTTGTTAAATAAAAATTTTGATGATGAATTATCTATCTGTATCTATAATATATCTATCTATAATTAATTGTATTATATTACAATTAAATTTATTTGTATATTAAATGTTTTGTTATTTATGATTTTTTTATATGGGTAATTTTATTCAGTGTCATCTGCGGAGTTACTGAGGTCAACATTTAAATTGAATGTTTGAATTGGAATCATAAAAACTTTTATATATCAACAACTTATTTATATAAATGAACTTTACGTTTAAATGAGCTTCCATTATTTTGCAGTAAAATACTTTAAAATTTGGTTCATGATCGACTTAAATTAAATGAAAAATATATATAACGAATTTGTGTGTGAAAAAACGGTACATTGTAAGGTAGTTTTTAAATAAATTTTTGATTCAGGTCATAAGTCATCAGGCTCATACGTCTCAGCATTTAAGTCGGGCACCTGTTATTTGTGGTAAGTATTTCAATGTAAAAGCCTTTTATGTTTAACATATTACAACAGACAACGCAAAATCATATAGAGCGTAGTTATCCTACATTTAGAATTTTTATAGTTCAGTAGTTCAGAATTTTAAAAAAATTAAAAGAATCAAAAACATGAACAATTAGTAATTGTCAACAATTAATTGTTCTGCATAAATAAAAATATTAAAATCATATTACTAAACCTACCATAAATGTGATATATTTTTGACAGACCACAACAGGCAATTAAACCTAAAACTCTTTCGTAAAAAGCTCGTTTTTAACGAACTCAAGCCGTAAAAAAATAGCTCACTTCGTCTTTATATCTACTTCGTACAACATCTTAAAATCAATTCAACAAGTATAATGTTCCCACCTCCACATGCCTACACCATTTTATTTATTTCTCTCGTTTTTGGTTAAATACTCTTGCAGTAGCAGATTGTAACCGTTCGCCAGAAAAAATCTTGAGTCTTTATATTTTGGTGTTTCCCTGCCCACAACTTCCAATACAATCTCGAACTTCTCGTATTAATGTATAACAAAAGGGAAATTTTCTACTACCAACCTCTATGTTTGTATGTATTTAATAACCATGCATGTGTTTACTTCGGATAAAAATTTATCCGCCGGCTGGATATTTTAATGCAATTATAATTTTTTAGTTAGTTAAAAATAAATAAACAAAATCTTATGATTTTATTATAATGTATCCACATATAACATTTTAAAAAATAATATCAAATAGAATAACAAAATAATATGACTATTTCTATCAGCGTTGAGTAGGTAAATAAATTTAGCATTGCACAATATTGTTAAAGGCTAGAGAGGGAAATTTTGCTCACCAATACTACAACGAATGAATCGTATGACAACACATTCACGTAACAAAATTACGAAGTTCATATGAAATTCTTATAGTCAGATAATGTTTTTACTCTCTCGTTTATCGTCTTCGGTTTCGGGTCGGTTGACCGGAGATTTTATAATTTTTGGTTTTTAATTTTGTTTAAGTTTTATTTAAGACAGTTATGAGAAGCATTAATTGATTGGATTATTAACAAAAAAAGTTTAAATCTCATTATGAATATTTTGTTTTGTTTGTTATCTATAAGAAAGTGAATAATACAAAAATAATAAAGTGTCACCAGAAAGTATAATAAGGATTATATAAATTAATTAAATATATCAATTTACTTCGCCTACGGCTACGGCTACAAAGTAAAAATCTGCACAACGCTTATTCTTTCGACTAACATTTTGAATAAATACAGTAAACAATATTTTTTTAAAATTTTTAACAGTTTTCAAGTGTACCTTTTTATAAAATACTTATAAAATAATAAATAATTGAAACTTAAGTGTCTTAAAGTTCAGCTTGCCAATTTCAATCTCTTCTTTAAAAATTTAATATATATTGTGATATTTTTGATATTAAGATTAATAAAAAATAGTGGACAATGTTTATAAGCTAAATGGATTTTTAATGAATAATATTATAAAATAGGTAAATATATTTTTAAATTGTAGAAAACAAAAATATTATTTTACATTTAAGACTTAGGGTTTTTTTTCTAGCATTATGTATTTGATTTGTCCGTATGTCCGACGGCCTGAAGGGGCACACGTCCGAGTAATCACCTCATTTTAAAGGATTATCTGACTACTCAAACAAACTGCCATTAACAGTTTTTTTTAATTCTGGAAGCTTCCATTTAAAGTTTATTTTAAATTTTAGTTAAGCAAATCTTATCCGATTCTCAAGCTTGATACCGCGTTTTGATTGGACTGATGAGGACTTCAAACCTTCATCATTCCTTTTATGAATTTCAAAATGCAGTGGCGTAGGAAAGTGAAAAACTATAAAATGACCTAAAAAATGGCATTTTAGTGAATAACTCTGTTATCTATAATCATATAGAGCCATGTCATCATTTAGTACCTTAAAACCCTCATCAACATTTTTAAAATACATATAACATCTAACGCAAAATGTATTTTTATGGACTTTAATAGTTGATTGGTGTAGGTGCTAGCACTCTTGCCTTCCAGTCTGACGATTCTGAGTTCGATCCACAGTGCACGCGTTAGAATTTTTCGTAAGTAATTTTCTTTTGTGTGAGTCGGATATACTACCTGATACCACCCTCGTCTTTTCGATGTTGATGAAATAAAAGGATACCTCTAATACACTCATTAAAATAGCAGACAACTCATCAATGACTCTATTCAGAGGAAGAGGGGAAACTAATAACACTGATGTATAAGAACACGTCGTAAACACATAGGAAGCAAACGTTCCTTAATATCACTGCTACACATTTGGCTCGATGTGTGATTTTTTTTTAGTAGTTTAATATGAGTTTTATGGTTTTCATAATATATTATTCGAAGTGAGGTTGGGGCCAGAGGCTGTGAATTGGGTAATTTTAGAAATCATTTTATAAAAAAACCCTAGTGCTACTAAGGAACGTTGTTCTACTACACAGCTTCATTATTCATTTATTGTCTTTTTCTTTTGGTTGTATTTTTATGGACTTTATGATTCCTAATATGAATTTTATGGATCCTAATATATTATTCGAAGTGAGGTTAGGGCTAGAGGCTGTCAGTTCACCAATTTTAGAATTAATTTTATAAATAAAAAAACACTAGTGATTCTCCGGAACGTAGTTCTACTGCATCGCTTCATTATTAATTTATTGTCTTCTTTTTATGGTTGGTGTGATGTATTCAAGACTTCTATTATGATTTAATCTATTTTAAATAATTATTCACTTGGAATTTATACCCTTTGACAATTTCAATTCCGAGTTTCGCAGTGAACATTTTTCAAAGGAAGTCAAAAGTTTCTTAATATAACTGTGACATCTTTGGTTCATTGTGTGACTTAGTTTTTTTTATATATATATAACTGATCACTTACAGAAAATTAATTAAGAAATAATAAAATAGCAACATATTTGTTAATGTAACTAAATCACACACAAAATAAAACGCCTCTAGAATTCAAAGAAAAAGAGAATCAAGCTGGAAAATATTGCGTTGAAAAGGTACCCCAAAAATCGTATTTTAATTTCAGTGACATTAAATTGAAACATTAAGAACGTTGCTTAAAATAAAGAAGCTAATATTGAATTCTTAAAAAACTATTGAAGAAAAATACTTAAAATAGAGAGAACTTTTATGATTCATCAAGAAATTATCGAAGAGGAATACTTGAAATAGAGAGATAGTATACGATTCATCAAAAAACGTAAAAATTTGAAGAAAAAAAATTAGCTGCGAATCCACTTTAAAAAAAAGTTGCAACAAAAATAAAAAAGAAACAATTGACAGGAAAAAGTGAATGCAAAGTGAAAAAAAAGAGATTGGTAGGCATCGTATCTCTGCCACTTGTGGATTTACCTGACAGCTTCTTTTTTAAAGTGGAAATTTTCTTATTCTTTATAATCTCATTAATCATAGAATTTCTTCTATAATTTCAGTTTTACACTGATATTATTTTGTCAACGAAAAGAAAGCAACGGCAAGGGTGGGACTAAAACCCACAGCATTTGTCTGCCTATCACACTGTTCTATCCAATTGAGCTACCGAGGCTGTTTTCTTTTCGTTGACAAAGTGATGCTTTTTTATTTTTAGTTCATTTGTTGACAATAACAATTCAATTTTTTCTTTAACTAATTTGGGATTCAAGAGAGAGAAAACGATATATTTGTATATCTGTTCTTGAATCTTATCAAATTGTATTTCTCTTCTATAACCTTCTTTGCAATTTTATATACGTTCATATTTCAAGTTGGAAGTCAGAATAGTGGAGTGAAAGCAATCAGCCGCTATTGGCTACCTACACTATTGAACACCATAGCCATTCAAATATAACACAAAGTCACTGTAGAATAATAAAGTTTGCATGGATCTACAAATCATTGAGAAAATAACTATATGCGGTGAACATTTCTTTTAGAACACGGCTTTCAGAATACAAAATCATTAAAATGTTCTATTGGGCAAAACCAAAATCCTCAAACTTATAACTTTTTTAAAAAGGTTAATCGAAATAGTGAAGGTCAAAATAAAAATAAAAACAATTAACTAAAAATGTTTGTTTGAGAAATTTCAATTCAAGAGAAAAAATCTATCGAAAAATTATTAAAAAGTTAATATCCCAAAAATACATCACAGCCTAACTGAATTATATAACAATTCATTACAGCTGTGAATACGAGTTCAATTCAGTATATATATTAGGAAATTTTATGCTAATATAGGTCACTAAAAACGCGTTGTTTCTTAATGGTAAGCATTTTATAGTACGTTGGAAATAACCGTCCCGTGCTGTTGGCTGAATTTGATTCCATGAAATTATCTATACCTCTATACCTACTCAAATGAATATACCTAATTACTGCGGGATGGAAAACGTTTTTTGATTTGCAAAGTATTAAAAAAATCTAACTTAGCATATTCAATTTTGAATAACTCTTGACGACAATAAAAATTATTCACTAATATACAGTTCATTATTTCTTAACTACAATAAAGTGCGAATATTCTATACTTATACATCTTCTTGACGTCAATCAATTGACGCTCTCGTATTATATTAAGGGCATTAATAGAAGGCAATATTTATAAACAACAACACATAATATATATACATATATGTCTCATATAATTTCAAATAGGAAACCAGGGCGCCTATGAACATGATTTGCAAAATAATTCTTTCTATCAATTGCGGGAGTTTTAATTGTCGTCATTCATATAATTGTGTTAACTTAGTTGAACAGAAACAAAACTGTCTTTAATTCAAAACTGATTTCGACAAAAATACTTTATGAATTCGCTCGAAATATACGCTTTGTAGATAGATTTACTATTTTAAATTTAAATAATAATTATATTTTTCACCGTTAACAAAGTTTGTGAATATTAATAGTAGTTCTACTATTTAAATGGCGCTCCTATTCGTTACAGACATTGAAAAATACCCTAAATATTTCTAACAGTGGTGTATTTTTTGTTCGTAACATTGCGGTCAAATATACGAAACTGTAGGAGATAAGAGAAGGAAAAATTAATATAATCAGTGTTAATCAGAGATTCTGACGCATGCGACTACTATTCACACGATCAGTTTAGTTTCGTTTTCAGCGATAACACTAGTTCACTAAACAATGTTTAATATGTTAGCGTGAATTACAAAATATGTGATTATCAGTATAATTCAATTAGACTTCCTTTCCAAGAGACTCCTCGAAATTTTAGAATTATATTTGAACTGCTAATCGATAACAACTTTAATGTTGACAATCATTTGTATTATTATCAAGAGAAATAATAAAAAATCTTTATTTGAATATTGGTTTTCTCACGGTTTTTATTTATGTGTGTGAGTTACTTTGTAAACACTTTGTTTATTGATTATAGAAAGATCAGTTTTCTCAAAGCTACCAAACCATTCTGATATTTAATTAAAAGATGACCATATTATTTGGTTTCTTGTAGGTTTTGAGTTTACAATAATATATGCTTGAACTGTTTTTAATATAACTTCGAACACGACGATAGCATCGGCATAGCAAACAATGTATTCAAAGTTTTAATTTACATATGAAATAATATTATTCTCGCATAAATAAAATAAAAATATTTAACCTTTTGACCATGAAATCAATCTAATAAATTGACCCACATCAACGTGAAATTGATGATATCAGTTCAGTTCATTCTTTATATTCTCTAGTGTTATTCTATATTTTTTCATAAATAAAGTAAATTTACTTCTCTATCCACACATAAATTTACAAAATCATTTAATCATATTTAGTCTTATTTATACTAAAAATAAAACAACAAACTCAAACTGAATGGTTGTTTGAGCTTAAATTAGATGTCTTCGTCTGTCGCATTCGCGTGCATAACTTTAGTCCAGGGTTCAACCATGCCAAATTTAAGTACGCCGGGCTTGGGATACTTATTAATCCGCATAATCAAATTTTAAAATATCGGCGAAGAAGTGATAAATTCGAAATGTGATAAACAAAAGAAGTGGTTTTCAGTGTAAACTTATACATGCCGGGAATTCTTAAATGTTTTCAACCAAATTGTGGTGTTAGAAAAAATAATATTTTATTAACATTTTTTTTAAATGACTTAGTTTTTAACAACACTTGGTGTCTGAATAAAACTACTTTTGATGTAAAATTAATTTAAAATGTAAACTAAGAGATATATGTTACACCCCACGTTTTTATTTTTTAAAATTACAATTTATTTCATAACTATTTTTTTAGTTTTAATAATTGAATGCATATCGGCCTATGGTTTTATTTTTAAAGGTTAAAATGCACTTAATATTTTTTTAAATTATTTAGTTTATTACAAAAACGTGGTCATTAAACAACATTTTAACAAAATATTATTTTCTGTTTTTTAGGTTAATATTTTATTAAAATAATAGTTGTGCATTCATATCCTCAATAAATTCCCGTTCAATCGATGCCAATATCACCAGATCGGGAATTCCGCATCCCCGCGACTATTTATAATCATCAATAGTACCCGTTCAATCGATGTCCACACTCAAAAGAAAATGATGACACCTTTTATGAAAAGTAAAATATAATTATATAAAAAATTTAAAAAAATAAAATAAAAAATAATAACAAAAGTGAAGTTTTCACATAAATATAGCAATACTTTTAACCCTAGAATGGTGACATCATGTCAGGCCACCAGTGAAGAGGCAGAGGTTCGATGCCCACCATTCTCATTTTACTTTTTATTAACTTTTTTCTGAACTATAATTCATTTTTTTTTTTTTGTTGCAAAAAAATTCACAAATTCTTTTTTTATTTTTAAATTTTTTAAAACGGTTCAAGGTTGATTCGCAGCTACTTTTTTGTTTTGTTTTTTAAATTTTACGCTTTTAATTAAGATGTTTCAGAACTATTTCTTTTGAGTGCATATCACCACATCGCGAATTCCGCGGATTCGCGACAATCTCAATAGCTGTGCATTCACATCCTCCATAAATTTTCTGTTCAATCGATACCCAAATCATTGTCATCCTCGCCTAAGTTATATTCAAAATGTATTAATGTAGCTTTATGAGAAGTCAGCTTAGTATCACAGAAATATAACAGAATTTGTACTACACGAGCAGACAGACCGACAAAATGACAACACAAGCAAGTATATAAAAACGTAGTAAAATAGTTATAAATGCAATTTTCACTCTTCATATCAAAAAATGAGCGGGAAGAATGGGTTTTAAGTTTTTTAAAGATTTAAATAACAAATAAAAAAAACTATAGCTATGTTTACTAGTATTCGCTACTTCAAGGAAAAAGGTGCATACCAACTCAGTTTTCTTATTGAATTGAAACTACACAAAATTCTATAGAATTTTATGGTAAACCATGTAGAAGCTCCTACAATTTAAATGTTATATCATATGTCATGTAAAAAAATTTAAAGTTTGAACTGACTGCTCAGCACATTATTCACTAGCAAAATTCGTATATGAAAATTCATATTCAGTGATTATTACAAATCTGAGCTTGTGTAACAGTTACATTTATACTTTAGTTTCTGAGTGTTTGAGGTGTTACGATTTACACTTCTATTCTTAACAGCACTCAGAATAGGTTTTGCAAAAAACTTGAAACCAGAGCGGTGTTCCTAAATATTTCTTTGCAAACTTCAATATTTTCATAATATATAAATTATTGATTTAAATAAAAAGTGAATAACTGGAATATTTGCAAAATTCAATAAACTTTTGACTGTTAAATCTAATTTTAGAAAATATTTATGTTTTCGTTTTTAGAAATTAATTGATTACAAAACTGAAAACCCTTTTCTGGGTAAGTGACATACAAAATAAGAAGATGAAATTAAATAAAAAAAATGATTTTTGTTTACTAATTATTAACATAGAATACAAACATGTGAAAACAATAGCCAATAAATATAATGTAAATAAAGTAAATACCTCAACTATATATATCGACTCAATCGATCGTGTGATTCCTGAAACTGCATCACCTATTATGCGATGTATCCAACAATATATCATCATCTGATGTGTCTGTCGTTGCATGATGTGATGTCGATAAATACAACTTGCTATAAAATAAATCCAAATATGGATGTTTGAACTGTTGCTCATTTCTCAACAAGTCGCGTTTTATAAAATTTCAGCTTAATGTATATCAAGTACAATATCTGAATTTATCTGTTTTAATCTTTGTTCGTCGTTCGTGGGAGAAATAATAAGAACTACTTATAATAAATTAGTAATTATCATCATATTATTAAAACTTATTAAAGTAAAATTCATATTCATTTTCGATTTCTCTTGGGAGTACATTTTATACCATTTCTAATCCTTCAATAAAATAAGATAAAAAGCAACGTCTACAATTATAAGCTGATATTAATGTATTTCAAATGAACAGAATAATAGCTCAACAATGACATTAAAAAAAAAATTTGAAAGAATTTAATTGATGCTTTGCAATATCGAATCAACCAAATACTGTGTGTCCATAATAACTGAGACCAAAGTAAACTTAAGTAACAATCAAACACTACATAACATTTTACAAATGAAAATCTATGAAATATTCGACTCTTCAATCAATAAATATTTTAAAAAAAATCAAAACTGAAATATCAATAATACAAACTTTCTCAAAACTTTTCAACAAACACGCCGACTGGCAACAGTCCAGCCAGAAAATTAGTTCCAATAAAAATACTAATATCGTTTTGAGTAGACATTACTTCGCGTTCCCATGTTATGCCCCACAATCTAAATATGGTATTCATGTAGATATAATATATTACGATATAAAACAACAATCACATTCTACTCTTGATATAATCGATGGTTTCGTTACGAATTTGTCCTCTTTTACCTTTTTGTAAAATCAAGTGTACTCGAGATATTCTTCTCTCCACCAAAAATAACAAATTATACTTTAATACTCTTGTTATATAGTTGCCTACTCTTTATGAACGAGTTAAAAATGACTTGTTCTTTTTCTCCTTCCTTTCTTCGCTCGTTTTTATTTATATGAATTCAATTTCTGCAACAGGTTCTTTGGTGCGGGTGGATGATGGTATTTTCCCTTTTACTTTACCAATGTCTTTTTTCTTATAAAGATTGTGTACGTCGTGTTTAATCTCTAGGTAGAATACGATTCCGTTAACCTTTTTAAATAAAATTATTCTATAAAATTAAATATTCATGTAAAGATGCGTCTAGAGATGATTTTTTTGTTTAATTAATATTTTGTCTCAGGTAGCAAATAAAATTTCCTTTATATAAATGTTGTTTCCATTTAAATTGAACAACAAAAGTATTTGTTCATACTTTTTTTTATTGGTTTGTACTGTATCTGTAATATAAATTTGAGTGTTAACTTAGAAATCATTTTTTTTCATTTTATTCAGTATTAATTTCGTATATCTTTTACAAAAAAAACTTTGTTTCTTTACCCTTTTTGTTAAATTTGTTGTTCTTTTTTTGAGTGATGTATGTAATCATTAAAAATATAGTTACATGGAAAAAATGTTTATATTCAGGAAAGGCTGAACTAGAAAGTAACTCTTTTTCATTCAAATTCTAATTCCAAGAAAATATGACTAACAAAAATAAACTTTTGGGATTTTACTGAAAAAAATTAAAACAAGTCTGCTGTTTTTACGTCAGCATTGATAATTCTAAATTACATTTTTATCATGACGTAATTTGCGTCAATTAACGGCAAAATAATAAGTGTTTTCCTACTATTGACATCTTTGTACGTCAGTATAATTGTATCATACAGTACTTTATAAAAATAAGAAATTTAATAACTGAGATATTTTTGTTTGTTTGTCTTTGTTTCATATAGACAATCTATAATTGAATCATATTAAAATTAGAATCATATTAAGGCGCGATGAGCCATATACCGAATACTTGCGTAGTTCCTATGTGAATTCTTTTCAAACTTGATTTTTTGTTATTATAAAAAAGAATAAATCAAAAGAATTTTAATAAAACTAACTACTTAAAGTTAAAAAGTTACTTGAAATAGAGTGTGCTTTTTAAGTACGTTTTTACTTTTTTAAAACGCAAATATTTTACACTAAACAAACCAAAATCTAATCAATTTTCAAACACAAAATAATTAAAAATAAACTCCGTTTTACAAAAAAACTTTTTTGATTTTCGATTAAAAAACCAAAAATAAATCTAAACTTTAAGTTCACTTATATAAATAAACAATTACGTTGATATATAACAGTTTCGATGAAAAATTAAGTATCTGTATAATTTTTATAACGCAACATTTAAATTTTAATATTTTGTTTTGTATATAAATATATTTTTTAAATTTCATATTAAAATTATCGTTTTATTTTTTAGTAAGAAAACATATTTTTTATATTTTAAGTTAAGATTTTAGGTGGGACTTCATTTTATTTTTTAATAATTTGTATTGCCAAACGTTTGCTCTTAAATTCGATTTTTCATGGAAAAAAACTCATATTTTTTCTCAGTGTATATTTTTTTCTATTTTTTAGTTGACTTTTTATGCTTGCCCCCTTTAAAAAGATGTCATTGAAAATTATACCACTTAAACAAAAATAAAAACAAATTTGTTCTCAGCGCACCGTCGAATGTTCGAAAGTATCGAACATTGATTTAAAGTTATGTGCACTTTCAATACTCTCCGCTTTAAAATGGTACCCATATTGCAGAATTGAAAAACTAAATTAC
>JXPG01043776.1:18413-31014 GCA_001015175.1 Megaselia abdita | reverse complement strand
TGCATTTTTGAAATTGAGTTTTAATTTAAAATTATTTATACTCCCAGTACTCTCCGCTTTAAAATGGTACCCATATTGCAGAATTGAAAAACTAAATTACACCTAACATTTCTCTCCGTGTAAAATTTTCAGAAAACTTGTTTCTGGTTTTTTTGAATTCTTGAAGCTTTGCCATTCAAAATGATACCCATAATTTAATATTTAAAAAATATTAAATTTCAACCCAAAATTTCTCTCGGTTAAGGTTTAATTTTTGCTCTTTTTTTTCATTTAAATATTAAGTAAAACAATAATAATAATAACCAAACAATTTGTATAATATATTTATATTTTTAATATATTTTTTCCTAAAAATATTTGTATTTTTGGATTAAGACAAATGAGTTTAAATACACGTAAAAAATATCTAATGTTTATTTTTTACACTTTAGAGTGTGTTTGTGCTATCTTAATGTTCTTAGATACAACTTCTTAGTCTCAATCGAAACAAAAATTACTTGTTTTCATCAACTTTTCAAATATGTTCATGAAAAGTTTCTGAAGTTTGGTTTTCTAGACTCTACTTTTTAAAATATTTCGCGAAAAGTCTTTGAAAAATGTCATTTAAAATCTCAGAAATTATATTTTATTATAGAACACAACAAATTTTTCACATAATTATAAACTTTGTAAAATAATCCGAATTTAAAAAAACAACCCTAACCGTTAAGTTAATAACCATACAGCCTATCCCTGCACTGAAGTTTTAATTTCGGTAATTATATCTATATACAAAAACGTGTACAATATCACGATAAGTGCGTCATAGTTTTGACCAATCTGTTCAAGTTATAAAGTCAGCGAAAACGTGTGATTGATAAAACAATTATATTTTTATTTCGTTAACTTTAGTTATTTGAGCAGAATTTTGCACAGGGTACTCCGCAACCGGTCACATATATTAATATTAATCTGGTTTTTTTAATCATTTGTTATGTTAGTGAAGTCTGTAAATGGTAAAACGATGTTGTGTAGTGGCTAGCGTTGTTGTCTTCTTCGAGTTTATATATTGTTCGCTCTCTAAAATATCGTAAATCAGGCAGAAGGAAGTGTACTATATTAGAATATGGAACAGCAGCATGATTCTATTAAGCATCGTGATATGGAACGATGTAGTCTATGGAAATGGAACAAAATATATACAAACAATTCAAAAATATTGATTCTGCTGGAATTCGAAAATGGAAAATAAATTAGAAACAAGAATTTTAAAAAAGTTACGCTAAAAGTAAATAAAAAAAAAGCGGCGGGCATCAAACGTCTACTTCTTGACATGTGGTTCGACATGCTATCATTTAACCAGTCGAGAGTTAGTACAATTGCTTATGAATTATAATTTTGTTTAGTTAAAAAAGTCTGAGCTCGCAGCAGAAAGTATTTGGTTTTGATCAGGGTCCTTAAGTAATTATTGAAATTACAAATAACTTACTGACTTACGTAAATAATGACTCAAGTATTACATTTTCTTGGTTTTATAAAAAAAATTAAATAATGATTTGTAATTTTATTGGTAATAATTACTTACAAATTAAATATATCTAAGTAACTAATGCAATATTAGATTATTGACTTCACGTTAATTACGTTATTTGACGTCCCTGTCAACAATACAGCTAAGTACCGAAAAACGAAAAAAAAAACTATTATTTTAGTTGATTTAAATTATTCCAGGCTACTGAAAATTATACAAGGAATCAAAAATCAATAAATCCAGTCAACCTGCCGTCAGCAATTATTGTTTAATTCCAGACTTCAATGCGTACTTCTGCAAAAAATATCTCCACAAACTTTATTTAAAAATACTGCTGAAAGTCAGCTTCAAATAAATAAATTTTAATCAATTTAGAAAAATAACAAAATAGCTAAAATAACAAAAAAACGAAATTTAAAACGCGTGCTTACATAGACCCTCGAAAAACCAAATAATATTTGTTTTTAAGTCGTCATTTGATATACGAAACGTCAAATGAAAGAAAATTGTTGAGTTACAACCTTTACCCATAAATAATATAAATACAAGTCTTGAAAGCAATTAGAAATGATGTTTCCAATCAATGTTTCTAAACAGAACGGATGGACTCTTAAAAGATAGTCAGCCATAGCTTAATGTCTCTTGAAGCTGTCTAGTCTGGAACTTAAATAATTTCCCTGAGGCTACATTACCTTATATAATTTGTATGCAAAAGCACGATGCGTTTCCATATGTAGGATGAAACAGATAGTTTCCGCAAGTTGTGTTAAAACATGTTTAAATACATTCACGCATATTCCCATCTTTATCGACGTACGTCTTCAAGATGATGAGATTATTTTTAAAAATATTTTTAAAAGGCATCTTGTATTCTTGAAGCAACGAATTAACTGAAAAAGAAACTACCTTTTTATGTTTCAAAGTGAGAAAAAAGATCAAAGCCCAGATCAATATCAATATGCTTCTTTAATCTTAATGGCTAATAATACAAACAAAAAAGGAAAATTAGTATTTTATTCTATTCTATTCAATAAAAAACATAAAATTAAAAACAATAAAACTCATTAAAAAATCACTGCTGCATAATTGCTATAATTACGTTGGGAATAAAGAAAAATAAAGTAATTTCCTTCTTGAAACCTTTTAATACAAAAAGTTTACATTATGAAGTATAGCCAAGCAGCCAAACAAACTAAGTTGTGTACACAAAGAGGAAGGATAAAGTTTGTGTTTATAATAGTAGTTAAAACCTACTGAAAGGAGATATCCTGAGGAATTACTGACATTTTGTTAGGGTGTAGAGCCAACACAATACTAAGCCCATGAACATAAGAATGAAAAAAAAAAAACAAAATCTACAAAAAATCAATGCAAAATTAGTCAAGAACGGATGTGGTTGGAGGTTAAGAAATGTTTTCTTGTTATACTCTGTTAAAAATATAAAAAAGGAAGGAAAGCGGTCAACTGTTTATACAATAAATTCATTCGATAATGAGCTTTCAATATAAATTTAACTGTGGGAGAGTAATTCGTATACGGAATATCTCATACTTTTTTGAGGTTTACCTATTATAGCACTCAACTTTCCAAGAAACCTGAAGACAGAAAGAACCAACCATACCTTTTTTTAGTATGATAAACAGACAACATACAATACATATAAATAAAGAAAATACACCTGTTGCTATGTTGGTTGTATTGTTGTTAAAAAGAAACAAGTAAGTATAAAATTGTAATGTGGTCACTGTTCAGTTGTGTAATGCATGACTTGTGGCTTTTATGATGCTGGGTGGAAGGATGAAGAATAAACACAAATAACAACAAGAAGACCAATCTTTCCAAAATGTCAATTTCTGTTGAATTGTGATTTAACTGCAAATACAAGCTCTCTTAGATTTTATGTAAATTTGTGTTTTCTTTTAGTAAATTTTAAAATTAAAGATTAATTTTAAAAGTATTTTAAAGACCTATTTTCCAAGTCTTTATTAAACATTTTAAAATCAAATTTACTTTTTTCCATTTAACATTTACATAATTTTCAAATAATTGTATTGTATTTTATTAAGATAATGAAAAATTAGTAACACTTTAACATTATTAAAAAGTTTACATTGGAAAAATATATAAATGCAAATATATGAAATATTTGTTATTACAATAAAAAACTTAAAAAGCTATGTATACGATTTATTCAAAAACGTTCAAGATCTACCACCAGAATATAGCATATAATTTGTTTATTTTTCTGATATATCCAACCTGCTGCTGGTAAGTGCTTAAGCCAAACAAGTCAACAAGCTACTGCTGTATGTCTTATATAGTTACTTACCATATTTTACCATTCTCTATTACACTATTCTACGTTCTGTCCGATACATTTAATGTTCAGTTTAGTAAAGTCCAGGAGATTGTTGTTGGAGGGTGCTAATAAATGTGTCTATATTATATGTTTACAATTTGCGGGCGGTATTTTTTCCCTTCTTTATTATAACGTGGTATATTGGAATTTTTAATTCACACATATATTTTTATCTTTCATTCAACTTGGGTGTTCTAAAGTTTGATTTGATTATCAGTTTTAATGCGTGGTTACAATTATTGCAACTTTCATAACAGATTAGAAAGATTTTAACTATTTTATTTTAATATTTTGTAATTTGAATAAATCATTCTTTATAAATACAGTACTTTACTCTTATTAATGATTTTTTAAAAATTTGATTTAAATTATATTTTGTTATAAATATACTACTTTATAAATAGTAGTAAGTCTTAATATCTTATTAACATATTTTCCAAAAACGTTCAAATTCTACCGCAAAATATATTAAATCAAATAACAAAAATTTGAAACAAAAGTACTATATAACGAAGGTTACAATTTTTGAAGATGGATGATATGTAATAGCACCCTGCAAAATGTTAACTAATTATGATACAGATACGATAACTCTGAGTTATGGATGGGTTACTTATTGATGCGATATTCACAAAGTCTTATATGATTGAATCAATTTTAAAAGAATTCCTTTTCAATATATAAGAAAAAGATAATAACAATCTAAAAATATGATCCCATTTAAGCTTCACCACCTGGCAAGTTGGTCGCATTCATTCTCTTCAATCCTATCTAATAAAAAATATTTTTTTACTCTAAAACCAGTTCAAATTAAATTTGTATTAAATATTATTCTAAAATTGGTTATATAGTAAGTGTGCTGAACTACTTGCAGTAGGTTATTGTGCGTTTTTCTTTGACAAATGTAATGTGGGCAGATTGACGCTTTATTTAGCTTTAGTTGTTAGCATTGTATGTTTTATGATATTGTATACTATTAAGCAATTGTTTGTTTAATATATATCTAAAACAAAAATATAAATGTCTTAACGATTTAATTAATCAAAAAAATAAGTTTGGTAGTAATTATATCTAACGAGATAACTACTTATGTTTAAAGGTGAGGGTGGTCGGAATATCTAATATGAAGAAAGAGTTATTTTTTTTTATTCCCATGAATTCCAATTAATTAATTTATTTTTTGTACAATTTTCTGAACAACAAAAAACTGTAAAATTTAATTACTTTAAAATACAAGAAAACTTTAACCCTCCAGACATATTTTTTACAATTTGAATGGCTCAATCGGTCATTAGATTATTTGTTACGTCTGTTATAGAATATTATGTAATACAAATTATTGTTAATTCATCTAAATTAAGATATTTTAATTGATTAACATTTTTGATTAATGCTTATTTTGACAGTTTTTTACTGCTTTAAAAAAAACTATATAAACAGAAGACATGAAACTGCGATGGGCAAACTTTATATCCCGTTGTGAATATATGTTTCAATAATAAATGATTTGTAATTATTAATATACTGTTATTTTCTATTATTTAAAAATAAATATTAAATTTAAATTAGGCAGTAATTTGACTATATATTAAATGCTTCTCTTAAACTAATTTTTCATTGTTTTTGTTATTTACAGAAAATGAAAGTATCTCGAAAATAATCTCAACAATTGGTAAGTATTTTCAAAATAGAATAACCTTTTTTGGTAATTCGTTAAATGATATTCAAACTTGAAGTTACAACTTGCCACCTGCACTGTTTATTATGCCTTAATAACCATTTGTTGGTCTTATGTAGGAATCAAGGATAGTGTCAGTCAATTATTTGCATACATTTGTCAAAGCAAAATATTCTCGCCTTCCACTGTGACAACTTTGAGTTTGATCTTCAGTGCAGACGAAAGGAATTCTCAATTGACGTTTTCTATTATGTTGGCCGGACATACTATCTAAATCATAAAAACGCAAAACAAAGTCACAGAACAAATGTCCACAGCAAAAGCTGTTCTTAACAAGACTCAGTAGCCTAGGGTTGAGAGGTTTGAATGCTAAAATGTATGTGTTTTCAAAAATCGTAAAATGTGATTTTGTTGTACTTCACTTATGACTTTTGATTCTATGATTTTTAATTCAAAATTTGAGACATGAAGCTTATTTTATGATTTTTTTTCTTTGTGTAAAGTGCAGTGGCGTGAAGAAATCATTAAAGTTAACATTAACGATATTATTTGATATAGTTTTCACTTTTACTCTTCAGTTTAAGAATTATTTCCTGTCTCACCTGTTAGAGATGGTCAGTAATGGTAATAATAACCTTAATGCTAAGTTCCTGAATATTTTCATATGCCACTGAACTAAAAGATTCAAAAACATGTTTTTAGGGTTTTTAATGCGACGTATTTAAGACGTTTTAATGCGATGTCAAATTAGAAAATTTGTAAATTGAAATAATAATTTTAATGATTGAACTGATTTGTTTCTTTTATTTATATAAAATATAAGCTTTGAAAATACAAAAATTTGTATTTAAACTTAATTTAGAGTATTTCATTTTTGTTTATCGTACTAAATCCATATTTAAAGCTTTCCCAAACACCCTTGGTTATTAATCGACTAATAAAAGTTATACTAAATATGCGTAATAATTGAAATAATAATTTTAATGATTGAACTGTTTTGTTTCTTTTATTTATATAAAATATAAGCTTTTGAAAATACAAAAATTGTCTTTAAACTTAATTTAGAGTATTTTATTTTCGTTTATCGTACAAAATCCATATTTAAAGCTTTCCCCAACACCCTTGGTTTTTAATCGATTAATAAAAGTGTTACTAATATATGCGTAATAACGTAAATATAACAACAAAATCAATTAGTAACATTTTATAATGATTTGAATAAGATTTCTGATGTTATTAATAAATTAATAACATTTTATTACCATTTGAAAAAGAAAACGATTTTTCTATTCTATGAATTATCGCAATTATGAAAAATACGAGATAGAGGTAGTACATCAGAATTTCATAATAGTCGTCATAAAGATCTGATCTAAAAGACACTTCAATGATCTGACAGCCATATAAGATTGATCTTGACGTTATGTCGACTGTTTTTTAAACAGACCGATATATTTGAAGGATGACTGCTTGTTCACTGTGTTTTTCTTTGTATAGTACGGAATACATAGAATGCGAAAGTGTGCGGAGTGCAACAAATCCAAAACCAAATTATATATTCCTTAAACGTTGAAGTGACTACAGGGTGCATCCACTTTATTGGGAACTTAACGAAATATTACTAAACATATATATTTGATAATATTTTCGAGGAAAGTATTTTGTTTTATATAAAAAAGAGTTTTAGTATATTCACTAGGTATTTATATATTTTCAGACGAAAATTATTGCAAACACATTCCGAAAATTCATTTTGACTCTAGAGACACATTTATAGATATATAGTCGAAGCTGTATACTGACAGGTTGTTATACTGGTTGGTACCATTCAGAGGAGAGAGGATGTAGCGGTCAGTTTCAGCATTTCACAAAGTTACTAACTTTTATAACAATATGGCATTTTATAAAGAAAAACATTAAACACCTGTACATGCCTTTTGACTATCTCCTTTCAGCAGTATCGATTGTGGTTATAAATAGGAATACCTGTAGTTTGTCATGCGGGTGTTCCATAAAGTCATTACAAAATTACATTACATTACTAAAATGAAACGAAATCACATAAAACAACTTTAATCAAAATATCATAAACGGATACACCAGCTAATGCGGGAGCAAATGGAATCTGTCGTAGAATCTGTCGACAACAGAATCAGAAAATAAAATATTAAACCAAAACCTCACATATGCATTTGGTAGGATTGGAAAAAATTGTGGAGGAAGACGATATAATGTGAGATTGCGAATACGATAATATAATTCAAATGTACCATGCAAAATGCGAAAATTACTTCAAGATGCTGTACATTTTAGTATTTTATGATAGATTTTTTTTCGAATAAAAAAAAGAGTGTGGGAAATGTCTGGTCTGAGAAGAATTTGCACTTTTTTATAATATATAGAAATATTATATATATATACAGGTCACTCCTTTTATTTTGTTTGCGTGTATAATGAACACATTTCGATTAAGTGAATTAATAGAAAGAATATAGTGCATTTTCTTATATTGTGCTAATCGATTATATTGTCGAATCGCCATTCTCATTTTCATACATTTCATCTATTGACAACAATCTCTGCAATATACCCAAAACCAGAGAAGTATAAACAGTCGAAAGAAAGCTAGCTTCTTCCAGCGACAATTCAAGTAGCTAGATATAATGCAATAACCAAAGTATAATAATTTAGAATACATAAGAAATGTAATGGATTAAAATAATGAAAGACAATATAATAGATCGCTATTGAACCAGTCTTAAAAATGTTGCTAGCCATTGGCTAAAAAGTAGAGCAAATTTAATTGTAATTTGGTATTATTCTTAAATGACAGTTTCTGGAAAAATAAATTCTAAATTAAATCTTTAAACTTGTTTGTATATGATACGACATTTTATAAACAATCACTTATATTACAATCTAAGCAAAGTGAAATGATAAAGATCGCATGTTATTTTTATACATTTTCGAGAAAATAAAACGTATTTTTTTATATATATATGAACAAAATCATCAACATATACATATATATTATATGTTGATGAACAGATTGAAAAAAATTTATAATTTTTCACTTCTTGGAGGATTTTCAGTATAATAGAAGATTATAACCGTTTCATTAGTTTTCTAAAATATCTTTTCTCTCCTCGAAAGTGTAAATGAAGCTGTGCAGTAGAACTACGTTCCGTAGTAGCACTATTGTGTTTTCTTCACAAAATGACCACACTCTCAACCAGGCATGTCAGCCGTCTTAAATTTAGGCCGGCAGATGGCTGACCATGTCCCTCTGGCGGCTGGACGGATTTTTTTTTACCAAATAGTTCAAAATAGTCGGCGGGTAGCTTATATAAAAAAAAAAATCGCAATTTTAAACGGGTTGAGGCTTATATTTTGCCGAATCTTACAAACAATTTTAATCTTAACGTGGCTATGGCTGACTTTTTTTCACTCGGCTGTTGGCTGAGATGGCTTATATTGGACCATGACTGACATGTCCGCTCTCAACCTCTGGACATACTCCTTACTTTTTATAATATATAAAGAACGTTTAACTTTAGCTGCTTCTTTCCTACCTATGTATTTCCAAAATTGTGATAAGAGTTTATTTGTCTTATTAGTGACTTTAATATGAAGTATAACACGAACCAAAATAACATTCGATTTTCTTATTTGAAGAACATTTAAATGGAAACTTCTAGATTTAAGCGCAAGCGAAATCTGGTGTCGAAAAATCGAAATTCGGTAGACCTTTAAAATGCGGTACCCGATGACAAGATCTGACAGTGTTTACCCCTTCAAATCTGCATTGTAAAAGGTTTACGGCAGACGGACAAAGCGAATACATAAAGATATTTAATAAAAACATATTAGCCCTAATTAACAATATTCGATTTAAAGCTCGAAAATAGCAATTATGAAGCAAATATTCTGCGCAATTAATACTTATTCTTAAAGTGTATTTAAAACATTTCTCACACTCTTTTTTCTGTTTACCTAAGTTTGCGATCACAGAATTAGAATCAGTCGATATATGTCGGATTTAAAATAATTATAATTTTCAACAAAAACCTGAACACACTGAAATTTAGGTTTTTGTTGTTAAACACATTTTACACACCTCTTGAAACAAAAGTATCAAAAATCTGCATTTTAAGTTTCATTTTTTTCAATGGTAGTTGATAAAGATCGATCAAAGTTAAGGCACTCATAAGTCTTGGAAAGTTCACGGCGATTTAATTATTTTTTTTATATAATATCATCGTCGGAATTTAATTTTTGTTAATAGCTAAATAGCTGACGTAGGTAGAGAATTGACATTTTCGAACCAATTTTTGTTTGCAATGCTATAATTTTCGATCTTCCAGCTGAAAACTTGCATATGGATGGAAGGGAAGCTTCAATTCAGATTTGGGGACATTTTTTCTATTAAATTATCAAAATTAACGCATTGAAAATATACATTTTTAGTAACGTATTTAAATCACTTACGTATAATCACGTATAAATTACATGTAACTTACCACAAGTGATTAACTAAAAACTTGCACATCTTTGATATAGTATCAGATTTCAGTTCTTAAGTAAAATATTGATATTTAAACTTCACAACTTGTCTTTTTTAGTATAAAAATACACTGTCGTTTCTTCAGTAAGTTATTTAAAACGCAAAATAATATTTTTATATAGTTTTGTTAGGCAAATTACAAGTGGGATGTTTTCAACAGATTATCTGTTGCAGAATCGGTTTTTGCTTCTGCTCTGCTTCTGCTGATACCCTTAGGGCATATATTCTTTACAACCAAGCATAACGTTTTTGCTTTCTGCAAAAAAAAAAAACAAAAAATGTGAATGGTTGTATATTATATACTCCATTCCACCTTAATAATTTTAAACGCAGCAAAAAGAAAATTACACCGACGACCATTTGACTTCTTTAAAAAAGATTTTTTTCAGAGTCTGCTGATATAGCCGAGAGGAAATTAGTGGAGGAGGATCGAACAAGCAAAAACCAGGCAATGTGGATGAAAACAAAGCACAAAATATAACAACATGAGTTTTATTTCTTGTGTAATCAGTGTGTAATTTTTAAAATTACATTAAAATATCAAGTGCGGAGCGAATAAAATGTTCACCTGATGGTGATATAGAGTGGAATGATCATTTTTATGATGGTGTGGTGGATGCTGCATTATAATACGTATGAAGCAGCTGATGTTGATTCTACTTACCAAGCGAGTTCAAGAAGAAAGATAAACTTTAATTAGTGTCTTACATTTCGTGTTTTTTTCGCAGTTATTTTGAATTCTCAAAGTGGAAAATTTATTTAATTTTCCAAGCTATATTTTTTGTAGAATTTTAGATTACCAAAACCCAACAGCTACAAAATGTAAATCTATATAACATAAATTACATATATGTAAACTTAACGCATTGGTAAAATTAAGGTATACTAAGCATCATTTTTTCTGAACTTTTTGTTTAAATATTGTTTAAAAAATTTAAAAAAAGATTCACTTCGCCTGAGAGTTTACTTTTAAATATGCCACCGATTCCGTATTTATACACATAGCTAATTATGAATAAATAAAATACCTAATCCTTATCTTATATCTGCCAACATAATTTTAAATGATGCGATTAAAGAGGAGTAAAATGAAAAAGTATGAAGTAAGAAATGAAATAATTAAGAATCCGATTTTTTTGATACAAGTAAAACATGAAACCCTGCTATAAAATTAAATATGGAATTAATCCCACTAAGAGACATTTTAAAAGAGCTGTAGAATCGGAATTCTATATTGAATAGCTGGCAAAAAACAATCTTTGATATTATTGTAAGAGGAAAACGCACAACACCACGCAATTACAATTACTACAATTACTTGTATACCGGAGCTCAGTTATAAACAAAAGAGTTCAACTTGAATGTATACTAAAAATATATATATACATTATATGTGTTTATAAGATATGGAATGAAAACAACTATAAGGTATTAAGATATATTATAGATGTATATGAATATACAAGCATCGATCTACGCTTGAGCCAGTGCATATAAAAATTAAAGTTTTTATTAAGTAGCTGCTGGACCACTGGTTGTTATGAAAATTGCAGCATGCAGAAGTATCCACTCTACAGAGGTATAAATGTAACAAAAATTAATTTGATTATACCATTATCATATTGATGCAGTGGGGTAGTACATTTAGTTGGTGCATTGCGTGAATAAAAGCAATTTAGCAAATGGTCAAAGAGTGGTATGATATAGAAAGGGATATCCTGTCGACAAGACATTTAAATTTCTCAACCATTTATTGTCCTTCAACCACATTCTATAAATACTTGAAGTAATTTACTTAAATTACATGGCTGCTAATGAAGTAAATTAAGTAATTTACAACTTTTTGTATTTAGATATTATTAGCTTGAAGTTAATTAAAATAAACTAAATCAAGTTAACATCCCTGTGTCCGAAATTTGGATATGTATTCGAAAGAAAAATAATGTTTTCTTTTAAAACATTAAAAATGCAGTTTTAATAACGCGGGCATTGTTCGTTGAAAAAAATGTGTTTATGCGCATAAATTATAAAAAAAAAGAAGCTTTTATGAGTTTTCTGCGTATTTTTTTGACAGAATTCTAATGATGAGGAGTCGCAGTTCTTTTCCAGTACAGTCAAGTCAAGATTTTATTTTAGAAGATTTAGGTGCATAATTTTTTTAATTAATAATTTATCAATAATATATGTATATATATTATTATGTGCTGGAAAAGTCTTTGATTTTGAGTATCAGTATGTAAGAATAACCACCACGCTGTGCTTCATCAGTACTATACATAAACGTTAGTAGGAGCTACACAGCGTGAAAGTTAATAAGAAAAGAGACAATACATACAAAAAGAGACTTTTAGGAAGTCTTTAATTTTTGTTTAAACTATCTTTAGAACATGTTATTGAAAAATAGTAAGAAGAGTTTGCTAGTAAATACACATGCGAAAAATACTTTCCTGCATACCATAATTGGTAATACGACTAGGAATTTCAAAAATA